>MNCI01002098.1:461683-477311 GCA_015680685.1 Gnetum montanum | reverse complement strand
ACTGAGAATGTCGTCGCTGATCACCTATCCCGGTTGCGATGGGACAACAAAGAGGATGAATACACGGTATCTGATCATTTTCCTGATGAGGCTTTCTTTGCTGGTGTAATAAATAACCAACCCACGAACGTAAACTGGTACAGTAGCATTCTCACTTATCTAACCTCAAAACAAATGCCACAGAACTTAGACTTTAGAAAGAAGCAGCAGTTCCTCCACAACATCAAACATTTCATGGAAATTAGGGGGCAACTTTATAAAGTCTGCTCTGATGGCCTAGTTCGATGGTGTGTCCCCGATCAAGATCAATTAAGAGTTCTCCAGGATGCTCATGACGGCCCTTATGGAGGTCATTATGCTGGGAGACGCACAGCCACTAAAATCCTGCTCGCGGGATATTACTGGCCAACGCTATTTCGGGATGCCCATCAGTTTGCACAGTCCTGTGAGCGATGCCAACATGATGGGGGGATGACTACTAGGATGGAGGGTCCAAAGCAGTGGATTCAACCTTTAGAACCGTTCGATATTTGGGGAATTGATTTCATGGGATCAATTACACCAATGTCCAACGGGAAGGCCTATATAATCATTGCTGTTGATTACCTAACTAAATGGGCCGAAGCAGTTGCTGTAACCGATTGTACATCATCTACAGCTGCCCAATTTGTACAACAACGAATCGTTAACAGGTTTGGTATGCCTCGTGCACTTATTTCTGATAATGGAACACACTTTACAGGTGCAACCTTTCGAAAGTTGATGCAACGTTTAGGGGTTGAGCATAAACTAACCACACCTTATCACCCCCAAGCTAATGGTCAAGCTGAAGTTACCAATAGGGAGATCACCAGAATCTTAACACGGACAGTTAGCAAATTTAGGCGGGACTGGAGCACGAAACTAAATGACGCTCTTTGGGCATATCGCTCCACTTGGAAGCTCCCTACAGGATATTCTCCCTACGAGCTCGTGTACGGAAAACTTCCAAAACTACCTATCCAGAGTGAACTCCGTACACTCTCCATGGCTTGTGAACTTCACTTGGATCTCGACCTAGCACAAAGGCAACGACTGGCCACCTTAAACGTGTTAGATGAAAATCGATTAATTGCACTGTCGTTAAATGAGTTACACAAGGCACACAATAAACAACGGCATGACTTGAGGATCCGAAGGTTTAGATATAAACCAGGAGATAAGGTTCTTTACTGGAACCCCACACATGTACCTCAACGTACGAAGTTTCAAACCCTGTGGGAAGGACCTTACATTATTCATACTACCTTTCCCTCGGGAGCCATGATGATATACAAGCCTGATAGCCCAGATAAACGACTATTGGTTAATGTACAACAGACAAAACCTTTCCGTGCATCTGCGACAGCCAGTATAAGCCACAATTCTAATAACGGTCAACCTCGCTCCCTTTTTCGGATCTCTCCCTCACAACTCAGTCATGGGGGAGATGGCCACCTATGCTAATCATATGGGGCCCTCAGTTCTTTTTCAGTTTTTGTTTTACACATTTTTGTTTTACAACGTTTTTGTTTTTCACATTTTTGTTTTACAATTTCTTTAACTTTTCTAATTTTTGTTTTACAAATTTCTTTAACTTTTCTTGTTTTTGTTTTACAACATCGTTATATTTTTCTATCTTTTTGTGTGTGTGTGTGTGTGTGTGTGTTCCATCATGTAAATTCGTCACCCAATAAGTGTTCGGGCCGATGGGATGAACTGTTTTTCATTAATTGCTAATGTTTGGTTTTTACCTTTAAGTTACATTGTTGATACTAAGGTATGTTCTTTTGATATGGCAGGCAATGAGATCACTTCATCCATCCATCCATCAAGTCTATGGTTTCCCTTGGCTTGGAAATGTACAGTTCCCTTCCAATAAGAACTTTAACGAACCAGTGACTGGGCATTTCTCAAACTAAGGAAGGACTCAAGGATTTGAAAAGGGTGTGACTTCAAGGGAACTTGGTGCTCTTGTGTTGGTCATTCACTTGGGTGCTTGGATGTTTTCTTCTTGGGTTTTCTTACCGTTCCGATGTAACCCAATAATCGGAAGCTGAGACAATAAAAATAAAGAAGTCTTTGCATGGTGTGGTCCCCACGCAGAAAAACATAAAAAAAAAAGAGAAAAAAAATGAAAAATGGAAAAACAGAAAAAAAAAAGAGAAAGAAAAAAAGAAAAAAAAAGCTAAAAATCTAAAAGTGAGGATTCAAAGCACACCCCTTAGATGAAATAAACATTTGGGCTGCAAGCACTGGTTATGGAACCAAAGTGTTCCCTCTAACTAAGGCCCTTCTCGCTTCCCATTCTCTCTGTTGTTCCGTCGGAATGGTGGTGGCTTCTCGAAGTTGCATCCTTGTTACCCAAGTGGATGATTTAACCAACTGCATTGATGCGAAGTCACTGGAAGTGGTTGGTTTGAGGCCAGAGTTGGAATGAGATTCGCCAAGTCACATTAATCATCAAACACACAAGGGGTTGTACACCACCTTGTTCTTGGGATTCCATTCCATTCCTCTTTCTTCCCATCCTTCTCTCCATTGTTCACCTCATTTCCGGTTGTATCATTGTATATACTTTAGTTGATGATTTGTTTTCTTTTTGGTAAATTCTTCCAGTTAAGACTTTAACTCTTGTTTCCAAAGGACATTCCCAGAGCCCACGGACTCTTTGAATGTGGGATTGTCAGGGCATTAAGGGCATGAGCCTGCTTTGGGGAGGACCCACTGACATTCCTATTTGGAACATTAGTTAACTTCTTTTCCTTAACGTTTTGCAATTAATTAACATTTTTGTTCATTTCCATCATGACATCCTTTTTATCGATGCCATAGTTGTCCCTTTTTACCTATCATTCCTATTCCTTTTCTCTCTCCATTCTAACGCTACCGGAGGTTCGCGATTAGTCATGGGGGTACGGGGCCTGATTTTTCGATTTTTATCCTAAGCCCCGGATTTTTTCGTTTTTCTTCCTAACCCCTATACCTTCGGTAGTCATCATCTACATTTTCCCAGATCCATATTAGCCATACCACAACTTAGCCAAGGAACCTAAACCGAAGCAAGGTATGCTTTACTTAATGATTCAATTACCCTTGCTAATATATGATTGTGTTGTGTGTGCAGATGGCAATCATACAACAACGGAATGGATCTGGAGCAGACACTTGGAATGGAGCAGCGCTGAAGCAGCATGCAAGGAGTGGAATTGATAATGCGCTTACAGATGGACAACGAAAGGCGCAATCTAGGCGTTGGCAGCAACAAGACTCTTCTCTCTTCTTCTCTTCTATTCTCTCTCCTCTTTTCTCTCAGCTGCCAACTGTGGCCTGATGTCATTGTAATAAGGTGTTCACCCATGTTGTCATGAACACCAGTTTTTGTCAAGTCTTGTAATAAAGACCGTTCACATGTCATCCCATTAGTTCCATTTCCCCTAATAATCCCATACCTACCTGATATCATTGTAAGGAACTCGAGGACGAGTTTTCATTCAGTCATGGGGGTATGATGAGACGCGACTTGCACTGGGCCGCGATATCACGTACGCAATATTGCGGCCACCGCGATATCGCGTCCCGCTGCCATATCTATAAATAAGAGGTGAAACTCCCTTCATTTTCCAATCCTGGCTTGTGTAGCGAAGCTCTGGCAGATTGATCACTCCAGAGTTAGAATTTTTCCCCATGTGCCGCAGTAGGAGTCCTAGAGTGAACGACTCTTTATTCGAGCAGCTTGTAACCTGAACCCAAGTTGTGTACGGCAATAAAGATGAACTTGTTTGGGTAAACCTTGTAGCACGTGGTTTCATTTATTGCTTTCATTTACTGGTTTCCTAGTGCGTTTAAGTACGACTTGATTACGAGCGTCTACGAACGTGTACGACTAGTCAAGGAATCGGCTGCTTGACGCAATGCATGAGTACGACTCAATTACGAGCATTGGCTACTTGGTAACCTAGTTGCATATTCCAGGATTCTGCGCTTTGTAATCCCAGTGGTAGTCCGATGTGTACGGCTAGTTGAGGAATCGGCTGCTCATTGCTAGGCTAGAAACGTGTGATAAGTATGACTTAGTTACGAGCACCCACGGGTGTGTACGGCTGGCTAAGGAATCGGCTGCTTATCACACGTAGGCTAAATAGGTGCCTCAGTACGACCACTTCGAGCACTTGCGTTACGTGTGGCGATCCCAGTAACGATTAGCGTTTGGTAAGCTGCAGTTGCATAGTTCAGGGTGTGTCCGGTAAGTGGGAACGGATGCTGACGCTAGTTAATTTAGACTTAGATCTTAGTTAGAGTTAGTTTAGTTTTCTCAACCCTTTCTCCTGGTAGCATAGAAGATAAGCCGAAAATACCAAAAAAATCACATACCTCAGACTTGCTTAACCATACACCGTGACACTTACAAGCAAGCCTGGGAAGACAACGAACGATTAACCCCAAGTGTTTCTTGTGGCGTTAAGGCATTTAGTCTGCGGAGTTCGACCGGATCACGTGTGCACGCTCGTATTCGTATGGTGGAGTGTAGCGGTACCTCGCCACTCATCACTGTTCTCTAAGATTACAAAATAAAACTACAAGAGTTCAACTACTCTATTGACAAAACTATACCAAAACCCTGTGCCCAAGCATTATATTTTTAGGCTGGCCCATACCCAACGATATTGGATATATGATAACGTAGCATGTGACCTAATATCGAATACATGATATTGCATATCTGATATTGGGGCTATGATATCAAAGCAAAGATATTAGAGCTAAGATATCGGGGACAAGATATTGGGGCTAAGATATCGAAGCTTCAATATCTTAGCTAGCCAAAAATTAACTTTTTGTTAGATATCCTAGCCAACTGATGATTCATCAACAATGTAGAATGCAAGATAAAAAAAAAACAAATATACAATTTTGTAAAAATTATATTATAAAATTTTCTTCCCTAAGTTATGTATCAGTTCTTAAAAAAATCTAAAGAACCTTTTCATCCACTTCATTGCCAAACATTCAATCATTCACAAATCACAAATCATACCTACCAATTACTAGTGAAAATTGATTTAATAATTCCTAAAAATATGAAATTTTGAAATCAACAACACTAAAATAGGGAATGTAAATGTTGTAGTAAACGGTTTCTTAAAGAAACTAAAATAATATTGGTAATTCATGAAATTCTTCAAGTTTTTAAAGGGATTTGCAAATTTTATTGATTTGATTATGTAATGAGAAAAGGAAACAAAAATGTTTCTAGAATGCTAAAATGTCTATAAAACATGTTCCAACATTTTAAAACCTTTTTTTTGAACATTCTATTTCTTGTGCATACTTCTAAGTCTAAGTTACATTCCCAAGAGGATTAGAGTGCACTACTTCTCCTAGAACATAGTAATGACTCACGATTTGACTAGCTTTGATATTGGAGCCTCAATACTGGATACCTAATATTGAAGCCCATGATGCATTATCAGATATCCAATATTGCGAGGTATATGCCAACTTATAAATATAGCGCTTGGGCTCATAATTAAAGTCAGTTTTTAATAAGTTTTTAGTTGAGTTTTTCATAGTATTTTGCATAGAGCAGTGAAACCCTTGCAGTTTGTTTCCTCCAAATTTAGAATATTTTTGAGCGCCTACAACAGGATTCTAAGTGTGTATGGATCTTTTTTCGAACACTGATGTACCTAAGCACAGTAGTATGATGGGAATAAAAACAAATCCTTTTGATCATCCTTGCAGCATTGAAAATAGATTAATGTTTCCTAGATGCATTTAATGTTCATGCACTTTACTCTAATGCACTTTAATTAAGTAATTAATTTTTAGTTGTTAATGAACATAAGCATGAGTACTTTGAGCATACATGTAGCACTTTATAATCCAAAAACAATTAATGTTTGGTAGCCCAGCAGTGGTATACATGTTCAAGATGTGTCTAGGAAAGTAGGATGGGTACTTATGTTAGGCTAACTAGGCAATAAATGAATTAGATCTTAAATTACTATACCTTTCATTGTCTTGTAGGAAATTAAATTTATAAAGCATGAAATGATAAAAATCATGTACCTCGATTACACTTAAACCATATGCTTGAGCTTTGCAAGTGTAGTTGGAAAGACAACAAACATTCTCAATGCCCATTTCACTTCCTAGAAGAGCTAGTGCACTAGAGAACTATAGGTCCATAGAATTCAACTAGATTATGTGTAAATGCCTTAGTGATCCATATGGTTGGACATAGGGGTACCTCGCAACTCATCATTGGCACTATTGCGAGGGACCTTTTGGTTGTTTTGTGCAGTATCTAGGATTTAGTGAAAATCATTCAAATCGTTGCAATGAACCTTAGCATCATATCACATCTTAAGATTACTACAAAAATTTTAAGAAGCACACTACATTTTTAGTTTTCTAACATAAAATGTCTTCTTCTCATAGGAGAAATTCTCCGCCCAAGTCTAACAGAGTACATCTTCTAGTGCCCCAACAATACCATGTGGAATATGCTCATCTTGATGAGTATGTACCAAATTTCACCTTCATCCTACACTAAGATAAATAGTTGTAGTGGTGTCACATGGAGGGAAACATCATGTTGTCGCCTGACCAATCCATTCCTACAATGCTCCAAAAAATTCTTATACAATGGGGTCTCCAGGAACTTCATGTTGAGTATGTTGTGTAAGATATTGATGCCAAGGATTATCGTCCCACTAAGGCATAACATCTATGAGATCACTAGTTAAAATAGTGTTATGAATCAGTGAAGGGAAAAGGATTTAATGATTTCCCATTCCTGTTGTACCAAAAATATGGTGGAGAGCCCTTCTCTAGGGGTTTTCATTCAGTGAAATTCCTCTCTTGAATTTAGTGAAGGAGTTCAAAACCAAAACTTGTAGTCCATGATTCACAATCCTGGTTCTAGTGACAAAGAAGGATCCCAAGAGGTGAGTCAAGGCAGGGATGCAAATAAGAAACAAGATCATGATCATGGTTACGATCACCAAAGTGGTGGTAGCAAGCATTGTGACTATGCTAGTCCTACATCCTCTTCATCTTCGACATCATCTTCTTCTTCTGGTTCTAATTCCAACCATAGGGGGCATGGCCGAAATGACTGATGGGACCAAAATGATCAAAGGGACCATGAAGCAAGACAAGACCTAAGGCACGAGCATTCAAGAGAGACATGACACCATGAATGAAGGGGTAGTAGAGGGCATTGTAGGCACAAAAATCAAGGCCTCAATAAGCCTTTACTTACTACCCAAAGTATGCTCAATATTGTAGAGGCAGTATGAATTCCAATAAGGCATGTAAAGGATAGTTAGATCAAAAGGCTCAACATGAACAATATTCCTCAATTTGAAAGGGGATATAACTCAAATCTATAGAATCATCTCCAAGATTTTCAAAATGCATGTGCCTTGCAGAACATAGAGAATGAGTGGGAAAAACAGAAGTTGTTCCCAAGGACATTCATTAAAGAAGTAGAAAACTGGAATTATTCCTATTTAGAATCTATTAGATGACAAAGTACAATGCTTGAATTGTTCAATGAAAAATATCAAACATACTCCAGAGTGTCCAACTTGAGAAGGAAAATACAAGGATGGAAACAAGGAACACATAAACCCTTGGATGCCACCATTGACCTATACTAGTCCTTAATGCATAGATTTCTTGGCCATAATTATTCTCAACTGGATCAACTTTACCATATTATAGACAAGCTTCAATCTAAAATGAGAAGAACCTTTGGGGTCTATGCCCAAGGGAGACTATCATAATCAAGCACTCGTTAGATACAAAGATTAATTGAGCAAGTAGCTAAAGAGAAAGGTGAATTAAGAAAAAGTGAAACTGTATAACTGTACAACCACAATCCTTCCGTTCATAAGAGGGAGGTTCAGTTTTATGATAGTGAGTAAGAATCAACACTTGATGAAGTGGAAGTAGGAAAACCTTATCATTCAAAAAATTTCAATTCAAAATTATAGCCAAAGTTCATCAATTATGGGACTCCATGGATAGTAGATTTCAAGTTGTTCTAAAGATTATTAAATAGTCCAAAGAATGAGGTAGTGATTATGAGTGTAGGAGATGCAAGGAAGTTGAACATGCCTATCAAAAAGGTAAGTGCAAGATTGTTGCAATAGAAGAAGTTGTGGAAACTAAATCATATGATGATGGTGGGTGTGATGTCTACCAATATAAACATCCTAAGGGATGTTGTCCCATAGTGTCACACTTATAGGATTCTAGGGTGTATGATTTGAATCCATGACTAACACAAAGGAAAACATCCAAAATATTTCCTTATCCTCAAGGCAATTCTAGGTAGGTCTACCAACAACAATAATATTATCCAAGTGAAACTCCACGACAACTGTGTGAGCAATATCAATAGTGGTAGCAATCACAATCATGGGTGTTTACATCACCAAGGCAGCAATACCGTTACAGATAACTTGATCCATATGGGCATTATGTTTAGCAACCCCTATCTCCGTATGACTCCTCTAGTCATGTTTCTACTTTCCAATTTCATTACCAGCCTTTTGATTATTATCAAACTAATTCTTCACATGCAAGAAGGGATAGCACCTCTTCCCTTATCCTTCTCCTATTCCTACACATCTTCCTCTTCCACCCATACAACTACCACCTAATCTACCTATGCAGGGTGAACTACTAACTTAACTACAATAATGCAATGCTACTAGGGCTATTAATCTACAAATACTTCATCAACCAGGTGGTTTAGATACTCAATTAAAGAAAATACCTTTCTTCCAACCTTGTATTCCTTCTAAGCCCTCAAATACACTTACGGTTGACAACACTATTCCTCTCTCTTTCTCTGTATCAAATAGCTTCAAGTCCTCTTCAAACGAAACATTTCCTAGGATCCATATTGTAATGCTTATTCACACTATATTTAATTGGATCCATGTTGGAAACCTTCCTAGGAAGTTAGTAGATTTTAGAAGTCTTTTGATTTATTTGTAGATTGCTAGGAATGGCCTATGCAAAGCTCTTCTTGACTTAGCTTCTAGTGTCAACCTAATTTCTAATGAGATGCATACTACATGGAACCTACCTCCTTTAAAGAAGAGCAATGTCAGATTAGAATTGGTAGACCAATCTTCATTGTTCCATTGGGACTGGTAGAAGACATTGTGACCACTATTTGTGGGTGCTCTTATCGTACTAATTTCCTAGTGATCAAGGTGGAGAACTACAAAGGGGGATTCTCAATCATCATTGGAAGCACATGGGTAAGTACCATTGATGCAAGAATGGGCATAAGAGATATTTCCCTAGAAATATCTAAAAAGAATGCCTTCAAAAAGATCAAGAAAAAGCAAGTTCTATGCATTGCGTACAACAATAAAGGGTGTAATTGTGTGTAGAAACTCTGGACAATGAAACAAGCATCAATCTTTGCATGCAAGCAGTGTGCACTAGAAGCAAAAATTTAAAGGTGTTTGTACATAGTAGCCACAAAACAAGAGGACACCTAATGGATGACCACTGATTCTGAAAGTAGCACACTTTTCATGGAACCAACTAAGAGCCCAATTTGCACATATGTCATAGGCATGAATAAACTAGAGCAAGTTAATCACCAACTATTTGATGATGCAAATGATGATACCTACTGGGGAGAGTTGGAAATTCCTAAAAATTTCAAGGAATAGCCCCTAGAATTAAAAACGCTACCGATCGGCATGGAATATGTGTTCGTAAAAAGTGGGAAGCTAGTCATAATCAGTAAAAATATTGCTCTAGAGAAAAGAAAGATTCTGTTGAATGTAGTTCCAAAATGGTTAGGAGCTTTTGCTGGCCATATTTTGAACTCATAATGATTGATCCTAGGATATGCCAACATTGTATCTACACTAATCCGACCATGAAGCCAAAGAGGTAGCCATAGAAGTAATTAAATCCCAAACTAAAGTAGATTATCAAAGAGGAAATTGAACAACTCCTCAAGGTGGAGTTCATTTATCCCATTGCAGATAGTGAGTGGGTTAGTCCACTTGTTATTGTGCAAAAGAAAGGAGGCAAGCAGTGGACCATTTTCTATTGTCATTTGTTGATCAAATGTTAGACACAATATTTAGGCATTACTACTATAGTTTTCTAGATGGTTATAGTGGCTATAACCAAATTCAAATTGCACTAGAAGACTAGGCCAAGATAACATTCAGAAATCCTTTGGGGACATTTACATATCACAAGATGCCTTTTGGTCTATGCAATGCCCCTACTACATTCCAATGCCTGGTTTTAAGCATTTTTTAATAGTAAATCGGTAGTGGTGTGGAAGTATTTATTGATGACTTCTCCTCCTTTGGAGCTATATTTGAGCAAGCCTTGGACCACCTTGAGCAAGTATTGAAATGATGTGTTGAGTAAAACCTCAAAAATCAATTGGCAAAAGAGTCATTTGATGGTCCAAGAAGGCATTGTATTAGGGCATAGAATATCACAAGTAGGAATTAAGGTAGATCCTAAGAAATAAGGGTCATCCAAAGAATAACCCATCAACTAGAAATTGTTAAATATGATTGGTCATTCCTCAACGATTCATAGAGAATTTCTTTAAGATTGTAAAATTGTTGGTGGAGCTAACAAAAAAGATCCTCCATTTGTCTAGACTGCAAAATGTAAACATGCATTCCAATAGTTGAAAGAGAAATTTCTAGAAACTCTAATTGTACAAGCACCCAATTGGTCCAAACTATTTCATGTTAGGATAGATGCATCAAATTATGCTTAGGAGTCATGCTAATGCAGATGGATGATAAGAAACATCCATACTACATTCACTTCGCAAGCCGAAGCATTGTGGGTGCACAACTAAACTACACCACTATAGAAAAAGAACTGATGTTAGTGGTGTTTTCTCTAGAGAAGTTTAGGAACTATGTTCTTGGATATAAAGTATTTATGCACATAGAACATAATGTCATATGGTTCCTAATGAACAAGCCAGTGGTAAGTCCTCATGTCATATAGTGGCTGGTGATCTTTTAAGAATTTGATCTTACAATGGTAGGTTGAAAGGGCACTGAGAATTTGGTTGCTAATCATTTGTCTTGGTTACGATGGGACAACAAAGAGAAAGAAATCCTATTATTTGATATGTTTCTTGATGAAATCCTCTTTACTAAGGCTATAACAAAATAATTGCCCAATGAGCCTAAATGGTATGATGGCATTCTCACCTATCTTCTCACCCAAGAGATGCCACAAGGGTTGGACCGCCTCTACAAGGTGTGCACCAATGGCCTAGTTTGATGGTGTGTCCTTGATATTGATCAACTGTGCATTCTCCAAGATACTCATGAAGGTCCTTATGAAGGCCACTATGTTGGGAGATGCACAACCATTAAAATTCTAATGCTAGGGTACTATTGGCTAGCAATCTTCAGGGATGCTCACCAATATGTTTTCTCTTCTGAAAAATGCCAATGATATGGTGGAATGATTGCTTGAATGAAGGGACCTCAACAATGGATTTAACCACTAGAATCCTTTGACATCTGGAACATTGACTTCATTGGTCCCATCTCACCCATGTTAAATGAAAAGGCATACATCATAGTCATTGTTGACTATTGTATGAAATGGGTAGAAGCTACACCTATCATCATTATACATCTTCTACTACTACTCATTTTGTTTAACAAAATGTTATAAATAGGTTTGGTATTCCACGTGCATTAATTTTTGATAATGGAACTCACCTAATAGGCACTACCTTTCAGAAGCTTATGCAACTCCTAGGGGTTGAACATAAACTCAAAATACCCTACCACCCCCAAGCTAATGGTCAAGCTGAGGTTACCAATAGGGAAATCATAAGGATTCTAACAAAGAATATTAGCAAATAAAGGAAAGACTGAAGCACGAAGCTTAATGATTCCCATTGGGCCTACCGATCAACATGAAAAATTCCTATAGGCTACTCTCCCTATGAGCTTGTGTACAAAAAATTACCAACACTTCCTATTGAATTTGAGCTCCATACACTTTCAATAGCTTGTGACCTTGACCTTAACTTGAGTTTAGCATAGAAAGAAATATTAATGAATCTTAGCTTGCTAGATGAAAATTGATTAGTGGCCCTATCATCTAACGAGTTGCATAAGGCCTATAACAAAAACAACATGGCCTAAAAATTGGAAAAGTCAAATTTTAACTAGGAGATAAGGTTCTCTACTAGAACCCCACACATGTCCCTCAATGAACTAAGCTCTAAACATTGTGGGAAGGACATTATATAATTTATGAAACTTTTCCTTCTAGGTCCATGATGATCCATAAACTTGAGAGCCTAAATAAGAAACAACTGGTCAACATACAACAAGTCAAACCTTTCCACAAACGTAAGGTAGCAAATACAACAAACACCTCATCGGATAGACAACCATGCTCCATATTTTGGATCTTCTCCTTTCAACTCAATCATGGGGGAGATAGCCATCCATGCTACCTATATAAGCAACTCCTCAGTTTTTCAACCTTTTTGTTTTACACATTTTTGTTTTATAATATTTTTTTTACAGATTGTTTATTTTACATCTTCTTGTTTTCATGTTATTAATATTTCCTAATTTTTGTTTTACACCATCATTAGTACATTTGCTATTGATTGAATATTTTATAGTTTCTTTTATATTTTCTTTTATTCTAGTGTGTTTTTTATTCTGGCATGATTTTCTAACTTTTTGTTAATAAGTGCTAGACATAGTGATAATTCTTTGCTTGATGGTGATATGTACTATTTTGTTATTTGATTATTGGTATTTGGATTCTAGCTTTAAATTTTGTTATGAATAATTAGGACATGGTTTCTTGTTTATGTAACAAGTAGTGAGTCCACATCATCCATCTATCCACAAACTCTATGGTTTTCCTTGTTTTGGAAATGTAAGTTCCTTTTTCATTAATAAAACTATAATGAATTTGTGAATTTGATAGTTTTCAGAATTAGAAAGGATTCAAAGGTTTGAATAGGGTGTGACCTCAAGGGGATTTGGTATTCATTATGCTTTCTACTTTCTTGGATGCATGTGTGTTTTCATGGATTTCTTACTATTCCATATCAACCAATAAAGGAAGTTGAATAAGTCTTTTCATGGTGTGGTTTTCATTAAAAAAATGATGAGAATTCAAAGCATACCCCTTAGAAAAAATAAATGAATAATTCATTTCATGGTGTGGTTCCCATTTCAAAAAAAAAAATAACAAATGATGAGAAATCAAATCACACCCATTAGACAAAATAAATGGGCTATAAGAACTGGTTATGGGACTAGAAAGACATGTTACCCATGTTTGAAGATCCCCTCTAACTAAGGTCTTTCCTCATTTTCTACTTCTCTTTTCTTCTCTAATAAGGAATAATGGTTGTTTTATGGAAGCACTCTTTTGTCTCATGGGGGTGGATTGGTCTTAAAATCATAATGCGAAGTCACTAAATGTGGTTGGTTTTGGTCTAGACTAATGATGGATCTTATCAAGTCATTTAACCATAAAATTCACAAGGCACTTCATGTAACCTTAATTGGGAACTCCATTCCACACACACTCTCATCCATCTATGATTTCCATGTCTCATCTCACTACCAGTTTCATGTCCTTGTTCAATGGCCTAGTTTGATGTGTCAAAATTTTTAGGTAGTTTCTTTTGGGTTTTTGTACTTAACTTTCCATAACCATTAATCATCCATAAAGCCCACAGACTCCTTAGTTTGAAGTTATCAAGTCATTTAACCACTAAATTTGGTTGGTTTTGGTCTAGACTAATGATGGATCTTATCAAGCCATTTAACCATAAAATTCACAAGGCACATCATGTAACCTTAATCAGGAACTCCATTTCACACACTCTTTCATCCATCTATGCTTTCCATATTTCACCTCACTACCAGTTTCATGTTCTGGTTCGATGGCCTATTTTGATGTGTCAAAATTCTTAAGTAGTTTATTTTGGGTTTTTGTACTTAACTTTCCATAATCATTAATCATCCATAAATCCCACAGAATCCTTAGTTTGAAGTTATCAAGTCATTTAACCACTAAATTTGGTTGGTTTTGGTCTAGACTAATGATGGATCTTATCAAGTCATTTAACCATAAAATTCACAAGGCACTTCATGTAACCTTAATCAGGAACTCCATTCCACACACTCTCTCATCCATCTATGCTTTCCATGTCTCACCTCACTACCAGTTTCATGTTCTTGTTCGATGTCCTATTTTGATGTGTCCTAGTTTTTTTACTTAACTTTCCATAACCATTAATCATCCATAAAGCCCACAAACTCCTTAGTTTGAAGTTATGCAAGGGCAATAAAAGGCCTATGCCTACTTTGGGGAGGACCCACTTGCATATCTTTTAGTTGGGGTAGTTAAGTTCTTTACCCTTAGATACTTTTACAATCAAATCTTTTTGTGTGCAATTTGACAATGATTTTTAGTGTAATACTCTTTCATTTGTTGTGAATTCTTAAACCCTCTTCAAGCATTTCATCCTATTTAAAATTTTTCAAATTTAATGGACCACCTCTTTTCCTCTTTATGTTACCCTATTTGTCAGTCTTCCTGCAAACACTACTAAAGAAATCAATCTATCACAATCACAACCTAGCCGAGTGTAACCATTAATGAAACAAGGTACTTAATAGCTATGTGTTACACATTGCATACTAATTCACAATTTTATTGTGATTATAGTGGGGAAGCATGGACTAGAAGTAAGACTATCTTCACCAAGGATGATGAAACAACACCTTGTGATGTAAATCATTCATAATTGTTAGATCTTCTCCCTCATTCTTTAGTAGCCAAAAGGCATTGGATGTTAGTTTTATCTAAGGTGTTCACTTCTCTTATCATGAACACCAAATTTTGTAAAGACTATAAATTTGTACACTTGGGCACTTAGAGCCTATTTATTCCATATGAGTCAGTTTGTATGTTAGTTAGTAATCCCATACCTATCTAATATTTTGTAAGGAACTTGTTTCTCTTATTCTTCACTTGAGGAAAAGTTTTCATTTAGTCATGGGGGTATGATGAGTCATGATTTGACTGGCTCTGATATTAGATACTCAATATTGAATCCTTGATATTGGATACCTGATATTAGATCCCATGATGCATTATCAGTTATTCAATATCACAGGGTATATGCCAGCCTATAAATATAGTACTTGGGCTCATTACTGAAGTTAGTTTTTTGATAAGTTTTTAGTTGAGTTCTTCATAGTCTTTTGCATAGAGCAATGAAGCTCTCACAACTTGTTTCCTCCAAAGTTAGAATATTTCTTAGTGCTCATAGTAGGAGTCTAAATGTGTATAGATCTTTGTTCAAACATTGATCTATATGAGAAGAAAGTGTCTAAAATATTGCGATCCCAAAAAGATAAGAAAGAGTTATGATCCCTATGCAAGATTTAGCTCAATTTAAAGCTTTACCGGGTCCATCTCATGTTAAGGAAGAACAAGAACATGAAAGAGTGGGATCTGAAAAAGGACAATTAATGAGAGATATGTCTAACAAAATAGTGAAGCTTGAGAAAGC
>MNCI01002098.1:403807-459209 GCA_015680685.1 Gnetum montanum | reverse complement strand
AGAAATCAAAAAGGCTATACAAGAGGCTCCGTATTTGGTAAAGCCTAGACTTAAAGAAGATTTTTGGTTATACTCTTTTGCTTCAAATGATTCTATCGCCATTGTCCTTACTCAAAAAGATAGTGAAGGTCAAGATGAACCAATTGGATTCTTTGGGTATCAATTGAAAGGTTCAGAGTTAAATTATTCAGACTTAGAGAAGCAAGCAATCGTTACATACTCAGACTTGATAAAGTTGGCTGAATCTCTTAAAGTAAGTCATTTGTATTTCTCACACATGCAATCGTTACATTGCACACAACCGCACGCCGCAACAGCACACACACATACTCACATTAACTACTGAGTTATTTGGAGGTATCTGGGCCTTGGTGTTGCCAGAGACCAGCAGGCACCTAAATCCTGTTCGAGGACGCTCGTTGGAGGTCGCGTCCCAAACGATCGCCAACAGTTAGAATTAGTTAATCTAATCACTTTTGTCTTCATTTGAACACTAAATCATAAAAATTACAAAATGATAAAAACCAGATGCCTCAATTACACTTAATCATACTAATGTGCATCACAAGTGTAATTGGGAAGACAACGATTAACCTTAAGGCAAAATTCACTTGTTGGAGGACTAGTGTATTGGAGATGATAAAGTCCATGGAATTTGACTAGATCACGCATGAATTCTTTGTGATTCATATGGTTGGATGTAGGGGTACCTCGTTGCTCATCCTTAGGTCTAAGTGAATATCATTAATATCATTGTATGAACCTAAAGATCGATATCATTCCCACTATACATAAAATTATAAAATCACATTGATGTTTTATTTTATATTACAACATGTCTTTTTCTCACAAGCATGAAGATGTCAAACCGCTGATCCTATAGGAGTACAAAGTGGTATATACTCCCGCAAATGAGTATGTACTTTCGTCTTCATCCTACATTAGGATGAATAGTTGTGATGGCATGATATGAAGGGCAACATTATCTTGCCCCCTAATAGATCTATGCCTCGGATGCTATTGCAAACCCTTAAGAAGTTGGGCATAGCATATCTTCATGAAGAATATGTTGTGGATGGTTATGACACTTGAAACTACTATTCCACTAAAACATAATACAAATGAGGTCAACATCAAGAGAAGCTCCATGAAGCTACAAGGGGGAAACATTTCACCAATCCCTTATTCCTACTAGATCAATATGACAATAAGGATCCTACCTTTGAAGGTTCTCAACATGAAGATTCTCCATCTCCTATTACTAGTGATGAGGGTGAACTTAAACCTATGATTCACTATTCATAAACTAGGTTCAGGAAAAAGTGACAACCAAGGTAGGGACTCAGGCAAGCATCACAATATCAAGGGATCTAAGGATGATGACTATAATATGTGAAAAAGTAGTTGTGGACACTGTGTTGGTAGTGACAATCCACCTTCTTCTTCATCCTCTTCATCTAATGGTTCTCATAGAAGCCACCATCAAAATAATCATGATGCAGGTGATCAACAAGATAACAATGACTATCAACGCCACCAAGACCAAAGGGGTGGTCAAAACCATCATCAAAATTATCAACGTAATGATGATGATGAACCTCTACTAGTGACTCAAAGTATGCTCAATATTATGAAGGCAATTAAAATTCCAACTAGGCACATGAAAGATAGTTGGATCAAGTGCTTAGATATGAATAATATCCCAGATTTGAAGGGAGATACAATTTTGATCCACAAACACATTTATAAGCTTTTCATAATGCCTATGCCTTATAGAACATAGAAAATAAATGGCAAAAACATAAGCTCTTCCCTATGACACTCATCAAGGAAGCTGGAAGTTGGTACCGATCCTCAGAGTTAGAATTTATTCACTGATGGAGTAACATGTTAGAGCTATTTAATGACACATATTAGACATACTCTAGAGTGTCTAATCTAAGAAGGCAAATCCAAGGCTAAAAATAGGGAACACATGAATCCTTGGATGCTACCATGGGTGGATACTATTCACTTTTACATTGATGTCCTAGCCATGGTTATTCTCAGAAGAAAAAACTTTGCCACATCATAGATGGGCTTAGAGAAAAAACTAGAAGAACCCTTGGGGTATATGCCCAAGGGAGATTTTCTAAACTAAGAGCTCATCAGATCCAAAGGCTAATTGAGTAGGTAGCAAAAGAAGAAGGTGAGATACAAAAAAGGAAAAGTGTGGAAGAGTATAATAGGGATCCTTCCATCAGAAAATGAGAGGTTTGATTTTGTGATGAGGAGGAGTCACCACTTGATGAAGTGGTGAACATAAAGACCTTGCCCATCTAAAAATCTATCTTTGATATCTTTACAAAGGTTGACAAGTTATGGGACTCTTTGGATGAAAAATTTTAAATTGCTCTGAAGATTGCTAAAGAATCCAAAGAGCAATATAGTGATCGTAATCGTAGGAGGTGAAAAGAAGTTGAACATATCTACTAAAGAGGTAAGGGCAAAGCTACTGCCATAGAGAAAGTTATGGAGATTGACTTTGATGATGAAATCAATTGTGAAATTTTTTAATAAGAATATCAAAAGGGTTGTTTCCATGTGGTGTCACACTTACAAGAGTCTAGAATGTATGCATTGAATGCTTGACTAGCATGTAGGTAAGCACCAAGATGATTTCCTTATCCTTAAGGTAATTCAAGGTAGTTCCACCAACAACAAGAAGCTTACTACCTAAGTGGAACTCCTCCACAACCTTATGAACAATACCAATAGTGGTACCAACCACAATCATGGGAAATTCAACTACCATGGTAGTAGTATCCTTGTAGGCAACCAGATCCATATGGGCACTATGTTCAACAACCTATCTCCCCTAGAAGGTTTACAAGTCATACATCATTTCAGCATCACTATTACCCTATGGAGTACCATAGAATACATTAATCATCTACTCAATGAAAAAACCCATATCCATATCCATATCACCTTTCACATTATTTTGCACATACACCTCCACCTTCAACTTAGTTACCTCTTACTTCATCTATGTAGGATGAGATTCCTTCATAGATACAACAACAAAATTCTATGAGGGTTGTACATTCACAACCAGCTTTCCAACCAAGTGGTCTAGATAATTGATCAAGAAAAAAAAATTTCTTCTGACCTAACAATACTCTTCAACCTTGATAAACTAGTTTGAATAATCATTCTACATCTCCAGCACCTTCATCCTCTCCATCAAACATCTTTGAGTATCCTTCAAAACAAGTGCTATCTTAGATTTTCATTGTAATGCTAAATCATGCTATTTTTGACTAGATCAAGGTTGGTAATCTTCCCATGAAAAGATCTAACCTAGCAAGTCGACTCATTTACTTGTGAATCACTAGACATAAGCCATGAAAGTCTCTCCTTGACTCTGGTTCTAAAGTTAATCTCATCTCCAATAACATGTACAAGGCTTGGAACCTATCACCTCTCAAGAAGAGAAACATCCATTTAGAGTTGGTAGATTAGTCTATTACTGTCCCTCCAAGATTAATAGAGGACATTGTTATCACAGTTTGTGGATGGTCCTATTCTATTATTTTTTGATGATCAAGGTGGACAACTACAAAATTGAATTTTCCATCATTATGGAAAGGGCTTTGTTAAACATGGTTGATGCACGTATGGGCATAAGGAACGTATCTCTAGAAATATCCAAAGAAAATGAACTAGGAAAGATTGAGAAGAAGCATATTCCATGCATCACATAAAAAAAATAATAGGTGCAATTGCATGAAAAATATTTGGTCAATCAAGAATACATACATTAAATCATGCAATCAATGTGCACAAGAAATCAATGTTCAAAGGTGTTTGTATGTAGCAACCACAAAACAGGAGTGCACCTAGTGATTGATAGCTGATCTAGAGAGCAACACATTATGCATGGAAGAAACTAAAAGCCTAACATGTGCTTATGTTAAAGGCATGGAAAAAATTAAACAAGTTCATTCCCAACTCTCTGATGAAGATGATGATACTTGTTGGGGAGAGTTGGAAATCCATGATAACTTCAAGAGGGGGCATCTAGAGCTAAAAAATTTACCAGTAGATATGGAATATGCATTTTTAAATAATGATAAACTAGTCATAATTAATGTTAAACTTGCTCCTGAAAAAAAAGAAAAGTTATTGAAAGTGGTGAACAAGTGGCCAACAACCTTTTATTAGTCATATCCAGAGATAACAAGAATCAATCTAAGGATGTGCCAATACCACATCTACACTGATTTGGCCATGAAGCCTAGAGGGTAGCCGCAGAGGTGGTTGAAACCAAAATTGAAGTAGATCATCAAAGAGGAAATTAAGCAACTCCTCAAGGTAGGGTTCATCTATCTCATCATGGATAGTGAGTGGGTTAGACCACTCGTAATTGTACCGAAGAAGGATGGTAAATAATGGATTTGCATTGACTTCAGGTTGTTGAATATGGCAACATTTAAAGACCATTTTCCTTTGCCATTTGTGAATGAAGTATTGGACATCATATCTAGGCATTATTACTATAACTTCTTGGATAGTTATAGTGGCTATAACCAAATCCAAATTGGGCCAAAAGATCAGGCCAAGATAACATTCATAAGTCCCTAGGGAACTTTTACATATTGTAAGATGCCATTTAGTTTGTGTAATGACTCTGTAATATTCCAACACTTGGTCCTTAGTATCTTCCAATAGTAGATCAGTAGTGGTGTAGAAGTCTTCATGGATGATTTTTGTACCTATGGAGCTACATTTGAGCAAGCCTTGAACCACCTAGAGTAAGTATTGAATAGATGTGTAGAAACAAATTTATGGCTCAACTGGCAGAAGAGCCATCTCATGGTCCAAGAAGGCATTGTGCTAGGGCATCGAATTTCACAAAAAGGGATTGAGGTAGACCCAGAAAAGATAAGGATCATCCGAGGAATAACACAACAACTAAAGATTATTAAAGATGTTTGGTCATTCCTTTGACACACTGGTTACCACCAATGATTCATAGAGAATTTCTCTAAGATTGCAAAGCCATTAGTAGAGCTTACAAAGAAAGATGCACCTTTCATCTGTACCAAGGAATGTGAATATGCATTCCAACTATTAAAGAAGAAACTTGTAGAAACACCAATCCTATGAGCACTAGACTAGTCTAGATTCCTACACATCATGATGGATGCATATAACTATGACTTGGGAGTCCTGCTCATGTATATGGAGGATAAAAAATACCCATATTACATCCACCGCACAAGTTAAAGAATTGTGGGAGCAAAATTAAATTACACCACCATAGAAAGAGAATTAATGGTTGTGGTGTATGCTCTAGAAAATTTTAGGCACTATGTGCTTGGTTACAAAGTATTTGTGCATACAAATCACAATTCAATTTGCTTCCTCATGAACAAGCCAATGGTGAGTCCTCATGTCATATGGTGGCTTGTGATCATGCAAGAATTTGATCTCATGATGGTAGATCAAAAAGGGATCAAGAATGTGGTTTTTGACCACCTCTCTCACTTAAAATGAGATTACAAAGAGTAGGAGAGCCCATTCTCTAATTAGTTTCTAGATGAAATCTTTACAGGAGCAATAGGTGAATGAACATCCACAAAAACAACATGGTATAATGGCATCCTCACCTATCTTCTCACTCAGGAGATGCCACAAGATTTGGATTTTAGAAAGAAGCAATAATTTCTTCATTGGGTCAAATACTCTATGGAAATCAAGAAACACCTCTACAAGGTGTGTGTTGATGGCTTGATTCGTTGGTGTGTTCTTGATAAAGATCAATTGCACATTCTCTAGGATGCTCAGGAAGGGCCTTGTGGAGGCCACTATGTAGGCAGGTGCATGACCATAAAAATCTTAATGGTAGGATACTATTAGGCTACAATCTTTAGGGATGGCCACTAGTTTGTCAAGTCTTGTGAATGTTGTCAACGAGATAAGGGGATGACCACTTGCATGGAAGATCCTAAACAGTGGATTCAACCATTGGAACCTTTTGACATATGGGACATTGACTTCATGGATTCCATCACACCCATGTTCAACAAAAAGGTGTATATTATAGTAGCAGTTAACTACTGCACAAAATGGACAGAAGCAACAACTATTACTAATTGTATATCATCCATTGCTACCATATTCATATAACAAAATATTGTAAATAGGCTTGGGATGCCACATTTACTAATTTCTGAGAATGGAACTCATTTCACTGATGCCACTTTTAGAAAGTTAATGCAACAATTGGGGGTTGAACATAAATTATCATCACCTTATTACCCCCAAGCCAATGGTCAAGTAGATGTAACCAACTAGGAGATCACAAAAATACTAACGCATACCATTAGAAAATATAGGAAAGATTGGAGTAAAAAAATTAATGATGCTCTCTGAGCTTATCATTGAACATGGAAACTTCCTATTGGCTATTCTCCCTACAAGTTAGTGTACATAAAACTTCCAATGCTCCTAATTCAATATAAGCTCCGTACACTCTCAACAACCTGTTATCTGAATCTTGACCTAAGTCTAGCACAGAAAGAAAGATTATGAAACTTGAACATGCTAGATAAAAATTGATTAGTGGCTTTATCTTTGAATGAGGTGCACAAGGCATTCAACAAGCAACATCTTGACCTTAGAATAAGGAAAGTAAAGCTTCATCTAGGAGATAAGGTTCTCTACTGAAACCCTACACATCTATCCCAAAAGGGAAAATTCCAAACATTGTAGGAGAGACCTTATATAATTGATCAAACCTTTCCCTCTAAGACCATGCTAATCTACAAACCTAACAGCTCAAATAAAAAATAATTGGTCAACATCCAACAAGTAAAGCCTTTCCTTGAACTAAGATGGGCTAGTGCAACTACTGCCTCAATGAATGAACAACCACGTTCCATTTTTCAAATCTCCTATTTCCAACTCAATCATGGGGGAGATGGCCATTTGTGTTGATAATCCATATGGCTTCTCAATTTTTTATACTTTTTCGATGTTTTTGTTATTACAAATTATTTATTTTATAAATTTTTGGATTTTCAAATTTTTCTTATTTTATGCTATTTTTAGTACCTTTGAACTTTTTTTTGATTATTTTACACTTTCTTATATATTTTAATTTTTTTTGTTTTCTTTTATTGAAGCATGATATTTTCTCATTTTTGCTAATAAACTTGCTTTATTGTCATAAGACACTGCCATTGTTGTTGTTTACTAATGATGGTTTGTGCTTAATGTTGTGATTGTCGATGTTTGGTTTCTATTTTTGAATTTTGATGCTAATGAATTTTACATGGTTTATTTTTCATGGAATAGGCAGTGAGTCCACATCATTTTCCCATCCAATGAACTCTATGATTTTCCTTGTTCTAGGAATTTGAGGTTCCTTCCATTAAAAAAACTTTTAATCAATTCGTAACCTTGGAAGTTCTATAATTAGGAAGGATTTAAAGGTTTGTAAAGGATGTGACTTCAAGGGGACTCAGTACTCTTTGTACTCTTCTACTTACTTGAGTTCTTGAGTGTTTTTCATGGACTTCTTACCATTCCATAGCAACCATTGAGAGGAAGTCAAATAAAGTCTTTTCATGGTGTGGTTCCCATACAAAATTTCAAAAAAAAAAAAAAAAACAACAATTGAAATTCAAAGCACACCTCTTAGACATGAATAAGTCCTTCCATGGTGTGGTTTCCATTTCAAAAAAAAAATAGAGAAAAACATAATAAGAATTCAAAGCACACCCCTTAGATAAATAAACGGGCTACAAGCACTAGTTATGGGACTAAAAAGATATGCACTTATGCCCAAATGTCCCCTCTAACTAAGACCCTCTCTCTCTCTCACTTCCTACCTCTCTTTTCTTCTCTTTGTGGAATGGTGGTTGTTTTGTTGAACCACTCTCATGTCTTAAGTGGGTGGATGAGTCTTAGAGTGGCAATGCAAAGTCACTAAAAGTGGCTAATTTTGGTCTGGATTTAGGATGGATCTTGCTAGGTCATTTTAAACACAAATTCCACAAAGGACTTCTTATGACCTCAGTTCAAAACTCTATTCTACCTTCTCCATCATCCATCCATGCTACCATAGATCACGTCACTGTCGTGTTCTATGTTATGCTCTATGTCTTAGTCTAGTGTGTTGGAATTCTTGAGTAGATTCTTTCAGGTTGGTCCCTAGCTTTTCATGATCATTAAATCAACTATGGGGCCCACAGACTCCTTAGTTGAGGTTATGCAAGGGCAACAAGGGCATGAGCCTACTATGGGAAGGACCCACTTGCATAGCTCTTGGCTTGATT
This sequence comes from Gnetum montanum, assembly GCA_015680685.1. Classification (NCBI taxonomy): domain Eukaryota; kingdom Viridiplantae; phylum Streptophyta; class Gnetopsida; order Gnetales; family Gnetaceae; genus Gnetum; species Gnetum montanum. Next base: position 450,882 of record MNCI01002098.1, on the reverse strand, counting down.
AGTTAAGATTCTTTACCTTTGACATTGCCATAATCCAATCTTTGGCATCTTCCATTTTGTATTTCTCTCAGTGCTCTTTAATCTTTTATTCATTCATTCACTAAATCAATTTTTCTCCATTTTTCCAAATTTATGAGCTTCAACACCCTCTTCTCATGTTTTCATATTGTTCTTGGCCTTTTAAACTTTCATTTGACACTAATTTTACTCAAAAACCCTTCATATTCTGTAATTTTGACCAAAGTCAACAATCATCGATGGTGGTTAATGGTTACATCATTGAGGCCTCAATGATGTAGCCCCCCTAATCAATAAGGCCCTGTCGACTAGGCCTCGTTGATGCAATGCAAGAATACTATATATAACACCATGCACTTTGAAATTTTTTTGCCATTTTCTCATAACACATGGAAATTTTTTTGAAATTTTTTAGAGCCCAAAACCTTCCAGAGCTCATAACTTCTCAACCATTTTCCCAAATCACTCCGTTCTTCAACCTTGCACTTACCAAAGGTAAGATCTTTATCATGGAGGCCACAAACCTTAATATTTCTGATGAAAAATCAATGAAATTTTTTAAAAATGTTTATAACTCCCCTAAGGGCTAATAACCTTAACAACATATAAACATACAATTTTTCAATAGTTAACCCTTCCAACAACCTTTAGGATGATTTATTAATGATAACACATGAATAAAATGATAATTGAAGTAATTAAATTAGCCAGAATTACAACTTAGCCAAGTGTAACTATCCTAAAGATATAAAGCTCCAGTAGATGTCAAGACACAATTACAAACTTCTTCCATGTGACCAATCATCATGTCCAATGGAGAGTAATACATGGGAGAGACATACCTCTTTTGGAGCAACTGAAGGCTAGGGTCCATAGTTAAGATCAAGAACATTCAAGTGTTCTTTTTGATAGAATCTATCGCATAAGCACTTAGGCTGCCTAACATTAGAACATGATTGGCAAAGATATTAATGGAGGGTGATCCTGAGGCCAAGAAGGAGTGGATCCAATGATGCTACAGGGTGGACTGTAAGCAGTACAACATGCTCACATTGATGGAGTGCATTTATTTCAAAATCATGGTCTTTCACCTCAATCCAATGATGAGGCTGAGTAAGGTGAGTACCTTCTTCGATTGAACATGTGTTGCTCTAAGTGGGAAATTTCCCATGTACCTTCCATAACTACTCTACTTGGAGATTGAGAAGCATTTCAAAGAAAATGAACATGGAGGGAAGACCCTACCCTTTCCATGCCTCATTCAGAAACTTTGCAAGAGGGTAGGAATTATTTGCTAATATAATGATACACTTATGAATACTCCTTTAGCCTCATGATCCAAGATCATGAAAGAGAAGATGCCAATAACAACCCAAGTAGAGGAGCAGCCATCACCATCATCCACTTAGGAAACAACATTGGAGGCCCATGCAACCATTAAGCATCTGTGCAAAATATGAGAATAGCTTTTGAGTGAACAAGAGAAACATGTAGGAACAAGTGGGGTAGATCCATCTATATACCAACCAGTGATGAGTCATCTTAATGAGGTGGCCTAAATAGTTAGCTAAATGGAGAAGTGTGATCCAATCTTCTCTATCCAATGAATATAGTTGTCTACAAGGTTGAATTGAAATGCCTAGGAGGTGATGGTGTCATTATCGTAGAACCATTTATTCCTAGAAATCTCTAGGAATGCCACCACTTTCTTGGTGTGTTTGGAGGAAGGCGAAGGGGCAACTATCCTAGTGATGCAACACGAAGGGTAAGAGATAGTGGCCGAAGTAGTTGTTGATTATGTTCTTAAAAAATTAAATGCACCTACAATTTCTATACTAGATGGATTTTCACTTCAAGATGTGCAAACATTTGTAGGCATGGTTAGCAAAAGGCTAAATGTAGCCCAATATGAAGAATTGCTAGAATGACTAGTGAGAACTAGGCAACCGACTCTAGATATCTTCGATTTTTTGAAAGAAATCACTGCAACCTAGTTAGAGCTACTAAACACAAGGGGTAAATGTATTATTTTGGAGGGGAAACTTGAAATGACTCAAGAATGAAATCATCGCTTGATCATGGAGGTTGCTGAACTATGTGCCCAACTTGTGGATCCTACAATCTTTAGCCTAGTAGTAACAAGAGTTGAAGCTTTCAAATAGCTTTAACAATGATTTTAGAAGGCTTAGGAGGAGGAAATTATGACCATCTTTAACAAGTCCATAGCTAAAGAAAAAATGTACTCAATTCAGAAGGACTTGGCTTAGATTCGTCAAGAGAATGAGACCTTGATCACACAGAATCATCGACTGCAAAATGTTGATGGTTAGAAGGACAAAATGTAGGAATTTATTCATTAACAGTAGGATCAATTTTCCATGGTGAACATTGAACTAAGGAGATTAGCTACAAAGAACCAAAATCTGTCAATGAAGGAAGTGCATGCCTTGTGATAGAAGTCTGCCATTGAGATCATCGCCTGGAAGAATGAAGTCCTCAAGTTTAAAAAAGTAAAGAACCACTAGGACCAAGTTGGCTTGTAGAAGGAGGTTAATAAAAAACACATTCAAATGGTGAAGGTAAAAATGAATGAAGCCCTCCAATAACTCCAATAGGAAGGAGAAGTCTGGCAACCCATCATTGATGGGATGAAGGAGTTGTAAATAGAAGAGATGATAGAATATATGGAGTCGACCAATCTCTGATATGAAAACTTGGTAATGCTAACTACTAGAAAACTACAATAAGAGTTGGAGAATCCAGTGGCTAGCTTGTATCTATTATACAAGGCAAAGTTCAAGCACCACAAAGACACCAAGTAGAAGGTTGAGACTGCAAATGTTGAACTCGATGTTTTTAAAGCATAGTTCAGAGATCAATGATCAATTGCTGAGAACCTAGCTAAATAGATGAATGAATACTAAAAATTGAATGACATAGTCAAGGCATTTGACATTGAATACAAATAGTTTGCTGCCTGGTTTGTTAATGCTAAGGAGTTGTTTCCAACAATCCTATGTCCCTAAGATGTGCTTGTTCCAACCCACATTGGTAAAGCTATATAGATAGTGCATGATCCTAGAAGTAAAGAGGAGAAAATAAAAGCACTCATGGATGTTTTCTACCTCCCATTTGAAGTTGCAGTACCAACAAGACAACCGTAGCCACCTCAACTACTGCTTATGTGTGAAGTTGGTTAAGGTCCCTCGGAGTCACCACTACTTAGGATCGTTTGATTTTCTCCATAAAACTTCACACCATTAAGGAAAGTTTTGTCCAATTTTGAAGAGTTATGTCATGGTGTTCAATTTTGTGTCCTAAATACCATAATTTTTTGTAATATGTTGATCTGTACACCTGGGCACTTCATTTTTTTGTCAAGTCAGTCAGTTTATTTTATTTAAGAAAAGTTAGTCAATAATCCCATACCTTCCAAATTTTGTAAAAGAACTCAAGGATGAGTTTTCATTTAGTCATGGGGATACAATGAGTTGCATTTCTATTGGTTGCATTGATGAGACCTTGTCAATAGGGCTTTGTCATCTAGGCCTCATCAATGAGGCCTAGTTGATGTATCATTTCATGTGTTGACGTGGCCCCATCAACCCAGTGTCTGTATTCAGCTATAAATATGCATCCACCAACTACATTTATGACAATAAGATATTTTTTTAGCGAAGCTCTTGCAGTTTTTCCATTTGAAAGTTAGAATTTTCCTCCCAAGTGCCTACAGTAGAAGTCATTGAGTGTATGGATCTTTATTCAAGCATTGTTGTACCTAAGCACAATAGTGTGTGTAGCAATAAAAATGAGCTTTTTGATAAACCTTGAAACACTTTGGATAGATTAGCTATTTCATTTATGCATTTAATATTTTTAGCAGTTTATTCAATATTTGAAATTATTTATTAAATTTCTTTTTAGAAATTAAGTTAATGAGGTAATTAAGCAAGATAGGTTACACACATAAGTACGACCACTTTGAGTGTAACATGTATTTGCTTGGTAATCCTAGTAGCATTATTTCTTGGTATGCCAAGTAGTGTAGCACTTGGTAACCCAGTAATGGATACGTGGGTTCAAGACATTATGGAAAGTGGGATCAGATGCTTATGTTAAGATTAGTTAGATGCTAGTTAGTTAGTTAGTTTGAATTAGTTAATCTAATCACCTTTATCTTCATTCAAATACCAAATCATAAAAATAAAAAATGATGAAATTAGATGCCTCAATTACACATAACCATACCAATGTACATCACAAGTGTGATTGGGAAGACAACGATCGACCTTAAGACAAGATTCACTTCCTAGAGGACTAGTGCACTGGAGAGCTATAGGTCCATGAAATTTAACTAGATCACGCATAAATGCCTTAGTGATTCATATGGTTGTGCGTAGGCGTACCTTGCTATTCATCACATAGGGATCAATCTGAAAATTGTAGGACTGCATTACTACAAAACATAGTTTTTACCTAACAAATCAACCACCATTTAATACTTATTATGGAACTAATCTAAGAAATAATAGTTGTAACAACAAGATAGGATGGTGGTGGTGTTGCATCCAAAATTACCTACTTGTGGAGCCTTAAGTCCAATTTATTTCAGTTTATAATAATAATAATAGTAAAAAGGATTTCTTTCCAACATAACTACTACATGCTTGCTATTGCTAATACTATTCAAAAGTTATTATATCATTGATATTATCTAAGAGTTGTAGTTGCCTAGTTGCTACTATTTAGGAGTTGGAGTTGTCTGCTATCTTGGAGTTGCTATTGGCTAGTGTTTGTTGTTACCTAAGAGCTATTGTTATTGCTATTACTACCTATTTTTATTTCTACCTATAACACACCATTGTGTATCTATTGTACAATTGTTAACTTACTAAGTTTTTTATCTTCTTGTTATATTTCTGTTATGTTTTGTTATTTACTTAAATTATTTCATTTTCCCTCTATCCAACATTTTAAGTTAATGTAATTAATTGAAGACTTTGAATCTAATTTTTTAAAAACCTTTTATATTATGTTATTCCTAGTTGTTTGCACCAATACAATATTAAATTTAAAGAAAGCTATAGGAGCTAAAAAAGACACAAAGTTACCCTAGGAAAAACCGTCAACATGAAAAACCCCAGTAGAAAATTGGTTCTTGGGCTATTAGTAGTAGCACAACTTCAAAGTATTAAAGATCAAGGATAATTTAAAAAGGAAAGGAGATGACTTTCAAGATTATGCTTTTGTCAAAAAAATATCATGCTTTGGTTGCTCCCTTTGAGCTCCTTATATATTGTCATGGCTTACAAATATAGACTTGTACTATAAGGGATAGCTATTTTTATTTTCGAGAAAAAAAGTTGGCATAACAAGTATGGATGGGTTGATTATATCAAAAATGGAAAATCAAATATGGTGATAGACAGTGATTGTGGAGCAAAAACCAGATGGTGAAGAATCAAGGAAAATTTTCTTTCAACCACCTTAACAACCATTGTAACAATTTTCCTTATTGAAGGTAAAGCTACTTGATAAACAGTCAAACCTTTTAGGAATTCAGGTCTAATGAAGACCAAATGCTGATTAGCACCAAAGAAACTTTGCAACATGTGTTGACTTAGTGGGTATGTCTATAGGATTTTCTTTAGTATATACCTTGTTTAGAAGAATTCTATGCTTGTTAATTTTCTTCTGTATATAATGATGCTAAATTTTAATGTGGTTTGTTTAGGCATGAAAAGTTGGACTCTTGGTTACACTAATAGCACTTTGACTATTACTGCTAATATTTATAGGATTTTAAGTGATGCCAAGTTCAACAATTAGCCTTTAAAGTCATATAGCCTCTTTGCATGCTAAATTAGCAGTACCATATTTAGCTTCAATGGTAGACTGAGCATCATAATTTTTTTTGTGACTTTACCATGAAATAGCATCACCAAAGAAATAAAAAACATATCCACTAGTATATTTACTACTATCAATATCACCATCCCAATATGCATCAACGAAGCTATGAAGTTCAATGGAATCATATTTATAACAAATCCCATAATTTGCAATACGACAAATATATTGAAAGATTCACTTCACTGCAATCCATTGTTGTTTCCCTAGATTAGACATATACATACTAAGTTTTCCAACAATGTAAGCTATATTAGGTCTAGTAGAGACCATTACATACATTAAACTGCCGATAGCACTAGCATATGGAGTTTTAACCTTGAGTTCTTGTTAGTCATTTGTCTTTGGGCATTGTGCAACTAAAAGTTTAATACCAGTTTTCTAAGGTGTAGTCATAGGCTTCCAATCATGCTTATTAAACTTTTAAAAGATATTTTCAACATATGCAGGCTATCCAAGACAAATGATTTTATTAGTCTTGTCCCTTTTAATTTCCATTCCAAAAATTTTTTGTGCAGTACCAAGATCCTTCATCTTAAATTGAGAAGATATATGAAGTTTTAACTCCTGAATATCATGTATGTTATTACCTGCTATTAACATTTCTTCAACATATAGCATTAATATAACATATTTTTCACTTGTATTTTTAACATACATACAAGAGTCCTCTACAAGTCTAATGAAGCAAAGATTGAACATGTGGCCATTAAACTTTTTATTCCACATCCTTGGTGCTTGTTTGAGCCCATATAGTGATTTTAATAATTGATACACCATATTCTCTTTTCCTTTAATTTCATATCCTTTAGGTTGAAGCATATATATTTCTTCCTCAAGGTCACCATTGAGAAATGTTGTTTTGACATCCATTTGTTCAAGTTCAAGATCATAAACAACTGTGATAGCCAACAATGATCTTATTCATGTTAATTTTACTACCAGAGAGAAGATTTCATCATAATCAATTTCCTTTTTCTGAGAAAATCCTATAAGATACAAGTCATGCTTTGTTTTGATTCCTAGATTTTATTCTATACATCCATTTATTTCCAATGGGCTTTTTCTCTAATAGAAGCTTAGTTAATTTTCAATTTTTATTTTTGTGAATTGATGACATTTTAGCATTCATATGCTCTTTCCATTTTACATTTTGCATAGATGAACATGCCTCATCATATGTTGATAGCTCATTATTTTCAGTAAACAACACATATCATTCTAAATGTGAAGGTAATCTTCATATATGTGTTGAACATCTTAAAGGATCTTGTTCACTTAAACTATTTTCTCCCTCTTCTTGTGGTATATCTTCGTCTCACATACTATCACCATCCTATTCACTAGGGGCAATATCCCTAGTTGAGGGAGGATGACCATAAAAAATTTCATTATTAATTTCAACAAGCACATACATAAGAGTTACATTATTTGAAGGAATTTTTGTATTTGAAGATTCCTCCTTCATAGATCCACATTCTTCTCTAAAGATGACAACTTGACTATAAATAACCCTGTTAGTTTGTGGTTTATGCAACTTATAAGCTTTGACATCATGGCCATAGCTAAGAAATATATATTTGAAAGACTTAAAGTCTAATTTTGACCTATAAAATTTTAGAACATGTACATAGGCTTCACAACCAACAAATCTTTAAATAGTTTAAATTAGTGAATCTACCACTCCAAACTTCCTTTGGAATTTTTCTATCAAGAGTTGATGAAGGAGATATATTAATAAGATAACATGTATTCATTATTGGTTCATGCCAAAAATTCCTATCAAGTTAGATTTAGTGAGCATACATCTAGCACCTTCCATCAATGTTCAATTGAAGCAGTTTGCTACTCCAGTTTGTTCAAGAGTCCCTGGAATAGTCTTTTGCCTTTGAATGCCTTGTTCTTTACAAAAAACGTTAAATTTATTTGAGAAAAACTCACCATAATTATTAGTTCTTAGATTTGATTTTCTTTCTTGAATAATTCTCAACAAGAGCTTTGAGTTCTAGGAATTTTCCAAATACTTCAAACTTATGTTTTAATAAATAGATCCAACTCTTTCTACAATGATCATCAATAAAAGAAACATAATACATAGCACCTCCAAGAGAACTTGTTTTAATATCTTTAACTTGTTCACATACATCACTATGTATTAGTTCTAATATTCGAAGACATTTCACATTAATTTTTTGAAAACTATGTTGCCTCTATTTACCATGTAGATAATGATGGTAGAAATCTAAGGAATCTTTTAAAAGCTTAAATTTACCTTGCTTGTAAAGTTCCTTAATTCATTTTCACCAAGATGTCCCTTTCTTTTATGCCATAGATCAATACTTGAATTTAAATCAATAACTACAAATGCACTTAATTTTTACTTCAATGTCTTAGCTTCTAATTTATACAACTTGCCTATTTTAATTCTAGAATCCAAAAGAGATGAACCATGCAACATTAAACATTTTCCATCTCTAAAGATAATAGTTAGTCTTGCATCATCTAATTCACTTACAAAAAAAAATATTTTTAGTAAGTGTTGAAACATGACATACATTGGGAATCAATTTAACTATATTTTTAAACTAAATCTTTAACTTTCCATAACTTATAACTTTGCATAACCCATCATTACCCAATCTTACAATTCTGGGATTAATTGATATGTACTCAGTAAACCAATTACTATGTAGAGTGTAGTGATGAGATGCACCTAAGTCCACATACCATAAATACATATTAGCATTATCAGAAGATGAGGCAACATACAAATCTTCCTCTTGATCAGGAAGGCTTTGATAACTTTTTGATACATTACTCTCTTTGCCCTTTTTTGGAGGGGCTTTACTATCTTTCTTTACATGACCAACTTTACCAAAATTCCAATATTTAGGTGTTCTCTTTGCAAATTTTTTAGGCTTATTATTAAACCAAGGCCTCTTAACAAACTTTGTCTTTACATCATTTTTGATAAATAAAACATTATTTTAAGGAGTATAAGTTTTCCTTCTTGCTTCCCTAGACAACAATTAATCAGCAACATTATAAAAAATAAAGCTAGTAGATGTATTACTTACAATCATCAGAAATGTCTCCCATGAATCTAGAAGTGCGCTTAGAAATTTGATGCATTGGTCTTCCTCATCCATTTTCACCCTCATAGATTGCAACTAATGGATCAATGTTTTAAAGATATTTAGGTGTTATGTAATGGCAGTTTTTTTAAACCATTTTGGAATCATACAGTCCTTTTTTCAATAGCTTATTAATTAGGGACTTTGTTTGATACAAAGTTTGCAAATTAACCCATAAATCTTTAGTAGAAGAAACATTAAAAACATTAAGCAATACTAAATCTAAAAGACATAAATGAATTGTACTTATCACCTTAGGTTCAACCGTTTCCACTCTTCATTGGCCATTTTATCAGGATTTACTTTCAAAATTGCACTATGCTAGACCTTTTCAAAAAGGAGAGCCTCCATATTTATCTTCCATAATTCATAGTTGGACCTATTGAATTTTTCAATCTCAATTTTGGATAGAGAGTTGGTCATGATTTTTTATTGCAATTACTTGAAAAAATAATCATGGTGCATGGAACTTGGCTCTGATACCAATTGTTATTCCTAGTCTTTTCCACCAATATAATAATAAATTTAAAGAAAATTGCAAAAATTAAAAAAAAAAGACAGATTTATCCTAGGGAAAACCTTCAAGGTGAAAAATCCCAGTAGAAAATTAGCTCTTGGACCCTTAGCAGTAGCACAACTTTAGAGGATTGGAGCTCAAGAAGAATTTATAAAGGAAAGGAGATGACTTTCAAGCTTTGTGCTTCTATTAAAAAAAAAATATTGTGTTTTGGATGCTCCCTTTAAGCTCCTTATATATTTTCACGAGTTACAAAAATAGACTTGTACTATAAGGGATAGCTATTTTTATTTTTGGGAAAAATAAGTTCGTGTAACAAGTATGGATGGATTTACCATATTAGAAATGGAAAATTAAATATGGTAACCAATGGTTATGGTGGAGAAAACAACGAATGGTGGAGAGTCAAGGCAAATTTTCCTTCAACCACATGTTAATCATTTAACTCTTCCACCAAGACTATTCTTAGGCTAGCCATACCCATAAGTGAGGTGCACTAGACAATACCTTGTAAAATCATGCATTTTAGGCATTGTGCATTAGTCTATCTTTACAATCTAAATTTTCACATTAACATCCTTTCAAGAACTAGAAGGAGGACCACCATTTTGGTTTCTCTTAACACACATTTCTTTTTCTAGTTTCTCTCCTTGTGATTTTCTTTAAAAATAAAAATAAAATCTCTTTTTTGTTGACTTAGTTTATGATTTATCATAGTGAAACTCTTAGGCTTGAAACTAGAAAAAAAAACAAACCAAAATTTTTAAGCTAATTAATTCTCTAGTTATATTCCTACAAAGTCCAGATTGAGACCCTCACATTTATTAAACATGACATATCCTCCTCCCAAACCTTTGGTCAACAACCCTTTGAACTTTGAAAACTTCAACCTTATTCCAAACCATATTCAGCACATATTCCTGTCTTTTAATCCCTCTTTCAATGATGCTTATCAACATCTTGAAAATTTTGAGACATTACTAAGCATCTACAACATAATTTAAAATGATGTGGTCTATAGGTCTTTTGTCCCTACCTACTTCTGAGGAACAACAACTTAATAGTTTCTCATCATTTGTAATTTTTCAATCTCAACCTAAAATAACTTCAAATCTCATTGTTTCTCTCAATTTAGTAAGTTTACTAGTTCCACTATAGCTTTTATTAACTCTACTAACCTCTAAAATATAAGCAAATAAATAATTATAAACTATAATTTAAGGTTCCTACAATAACTATCATATGTTCCTGAACTTTTTTCTCTCTACCATTGATCCTTTCTTCGCATATGCAATCAAATTTTATCCTAATAGCACCGATTGCAATGAGCCATGTCCAAAGTAGTAGAACTTGAAGAGATCACTCTCATGATTTTTTTATAGTCCCAATTTAATTCTCTTAGCCTAGGTTCCTAATTTCCAATAGCTCCAAATGCTTTTCTAATTAACTCTTCAATCTTGAACTCTCTACCAAACATTCAAATTCCAAGTTCTTCCTTCCCATTATTTTCTCAAAATCTTAGCCTAAATGATGATTGTTCAAAGGTATTTATTTAATTTTTTATCAATTATCCCTTTATACCTTCTATTCCTATCCCTAGGATAACACAAATATTCAAATTACCCAAAGCTGAGAATCAACCTCTAATGAATCAAGTCTTAACCACCCTACAAAAGCTTTCTAATAAAGTGATTGAACTAAAACGTAACAATGTTAAAAAAAGAAATCAACACAATGAGGAAAAATAGAACCTTAAAGAAGCAACTCTTCTTGAATATTATAGTTTGCATAATACCAAACAACATTATGAGAAGTCTTGCCCTCAATTCTAGGATTTATATAGGGATATCACACAAAAATTACAAAATAATCAAAAGGGAAAAGCCTTATTAATTGTTCTAGAAGTCTCTTACAAAGCTAAAAATGAACCAATATCATCCTTTGAGAAAGTCATGATTAATGAACCTACCATTGTAGATGCATAATTTTGGAAGATGAGTGACATCATAAACTCTAACACATATGTTCCTCCTAGCACACAAAACCATAATAATCAAATTACTACATCTCAACAAGAAAAATCACTTGCAACTTCATTACAAATTCGTAGTCATCCTAACCAAAAGTAAGCCTAAGAATGAAATGAAAACTTATAATCTTATAGAAGATCTAAAGAAAGTTAAGAATAACATATTCATGTATGAACTATTGCAATTTAAAGAAGCAAAATAAACTATAGTAAATTAATCAATGAACATAGAGATAAAATTAAGGCTTCTATGAATGAAATTTAGTTCATTTCATAAATGGAGTTGGAATCCTTAAAACTTATACTCTCCACCAACATGCCAAGAAGGACTCATTCTTGTTCTTAAATACCTTAGTTATCTTGGGAAAGAACATTCATAATTGTCTAATAGCTTCAATAGGCACAGTGAATTTATTTTTCCTTGAGGTATGCAAAACTCTAGGAGTGCAAATTTTTTGCTAGGCAAGAAGCATTATTCAAATTAATCGATTAAACATTTATGTAATAGGATCACTAAAGGATGTTGAAATTTTCTTGAGATGACATCCAAACTTCACATGTTACATAGACATCATAATAATTGATATGAAGCTAACATATGATATTCTCTTATCATGTACCTTTGGTACCAAATTTGGGGGTTTTTATAGATATGATTTTTCAAAACATTTTATTTCAATTAAATGATGATTTAAACATGTAATAATTTTTTGAAAACCTTTCCATTACAATGTCATCTCAAGTCCATATGAGTCTCATGTCATATTAACTGATCAAAGCATAAAGTTTGTAGGAGTCATTGATCTCATTTTTGGGAATACAAATTAGACAAAAGTTTAAATGCAACAAATGACATCCTACTTGACATAAACCTATAAGTCCACACCTACACAACATCCTATTACCATACTTATAGAAAAGTTTCTAAACTTCATGTTGATACTTTATCTTTTCACTAGAATGATAGAAAGACTTTTATGAAGATACGGATCCTAAAATGAGAGCATATAAAACATATGTGATAGAATTGTACAAGGAACTTGATCATATCACATTAGAACATGTCCCTAAGAATGAAAATCACATTCTTGATGCTTTACCATTTACTAGTATTCTTGACATTCTATTTTCCTATGGAGCTTGGGATTTTAAAATCATCATGGAAAAGGTCAATTTTTCTCTCATGCCGAATAATGTGGTATCTTTACAAGTGTTTGATGATGATAATAAAATTACTCTTTTTCTCACTAGCTAAGAGGATTTTTATGATTAAATTCTTGAAACATCACACACTCATTGGAAAGATTTAATCCTTATCAATGAAATTTCATCCTACACTATTTCTAGCAAAGCTTAATGATGAGTGGCGAGGTACCCCTACACTCAACCATATGAATACTAGCGTTACACATGCGATCCAATAAAACTTCATAGACTAAGTGCCCACACACCTCATGGAACACTTACGGTTAATCGTTCATTGTCTTCCCAGACTTACTTGTATTTTTCACGGTTGTATGGTTAAGTAAGTCTCAGGTATGTGATTCTTATATCTATTCTATTTTAACTCCTATGCTAATGAGGTGAAGGGTGAAGAGACTAATTAACTAACTTTAACTAACTAACTAAGCCTTAATTAATCTATCATTAGCATCTGTTCCCACTTATCGTTCACACCCTAAACCAATGCAACCTTGGTTACCAAACGCTATTCATTACCTAGATCACCAAGCATAACGCATGTGCTTGAACCGGTCATACTGAATGCACTTAACTATGGGAGAAGGGTTGAGAGAGATTTAATCAACTAATAAAGAATTTAAATGGTAAATAATAAATAACAGTGAATAAAGTCCTATCTAGCTTAGTCCATGCACTACAAGGTTTATCTAAGAAGTTCGTCTTTATTTCCGTACACAAACTTGTGTTCAGGTACAATATTTGCTTGAATAAAGATCCGTTTACTTTGGAGCTCCTACTACAGGCACATGGAAATTATTCTATCTCTGGAGAGGTAAAACTGCTAGATTTTCACTACAGTCTAAGCCTAGAATTAGAAACAAGGAAGAGTCACCTCTTATTTATAGATTTGGCGGTGGACCATGATATCAGGTAGAAGATATCGCAGGGGATAACGTGATACCATGGCCCATGCGATATTGCATCCCATCATACCCCCATGACTGAGTAAAAACTCATCCTTGAGTTCCTTACAAAATATTGGGATGGTATGGGATTATTGACTCAAAATGAAAGTAATGGGATGACATGTGAACGGATCATCATTACAAGACAAGAAAAAATTGGTGTTCATGACAACAAGAGTGAATACTTTATGCATTTGACATCAAGCCTTATTTGGTAGCTAAGAAAGAGAGAGAGAGAGAGAATTTTTACTACTGCCAACGCCAAGATTGCACCTTTCGTTATCCATCCATAAGCGCACCATTGATCTTGCTCCTTGCATAGCTTCTTTCAGCATTGCTCCATTCCAAGTGTTCTCTCTACATCTAATCCGTTGTTGCATGATTTCCATCTGCACACACTACACAGTTTTTATATTAGCAAGGGTAAATGAATTTCAATGTAGTTGATACCTTGCTTCGGTAAAAGGTCCATTAGTTGAGTTGTGGTATAGTTGATGTGGATCTGGAGATATACTAATGATGACTATTGAAGGTGTAAGGGTTAGGAGAAAACTGAAAAAATTGGACCAGGATCCTCATGACTAAGAGTGAACCTCTGGTAGTGATAGAATGGAGAAAGAATTAAAAATAAGTAATGAGACGCAATTCGCATTAGCCACGATATCGTGGCCTTTTCGATATTGCATCCCATGCAATATCACATACGCAATATCATGGTCTGTCGCCATATCTATAAATAAGAGGTGGCTCTTCCTTGTTTTCCCATCTTGGGCTAGAAGTAGGGAAACTTTGGTAGTTTGATCGCTCCAAAGATAGAATATTTTCCATGTGCCCGCAGTAGGAGTCCTAAAGTGAACAGATCTTTATTTGAGCAACATTGTACCTGAACACAAGTTGTGTATGAAAATATAGAGGAACTTCCTGGATAAACCTTGTAGTGCATGGAATAGGATTTTATTTATTGTTTTCTCTCTCACCCTTAAACTCCTAGAATGCAGTATGAGTACGAATTGATTACAAGTATCTAAGGATGTGTACAGATAGTCAAGGAATCAGCTGCTCATTGCATGCGGTATGAGTACGACTTGATTACGAGCATCTAGTGTGACTACTTGGTAACCCAGTGGCATATCTAGTATCTACACTTGGTAATCCCAGTGGTGGTCCTAGATGTGTATGGTTAGTCAAGGAATCGGCTGCTCATCGCACTTAGGCTAGATTAGATTCTCTCAACCCTTTCCTCATAGTTAAGTGCCTTAGTACGACCACTTTGAGCACGTGCGCTATGCGCAGTGATCCCAACAATGATTAGCATTTGGTAGCCTTGGTTGCATTGGTTTAGGGTGTGTATGGTAAGTGGGAACGAATGCTGACGCTAGGTTAATTTAGACTTAGTCATTAGTTAGAGTTAGTTAGTTTCTCAACCTTTCACCTCTATAGCATAGGAGAAAAACATAAAAAGATATAAAAATCATATACCTCGGACTTACTTAACCATACACTGTGAGAACTACAAGTAAGTCTAGGAAGACAATGAATGATTAACCCCAAGTGTTTCATGGGGTGTGTAGGAACTTAGTCTATGGAGTTCGACTGGATCGCACGTGCTACGCTCATTTCGTATGGTTGAGTGTAGAGGTACCTCGCCACTCATCATCAAGGAAGATGGAATAAAAAATAACTATAACGTTGATAAAATGGATGTCAAGATGGAAATCAACGAAATAAAGTTGATTGCAAAAATGTTAAGGGAAAGAATTTAATTGTTGCACCAAATAGGAATGTTAGTGGATCCTCCCCAAAGCAGGCTCATGCCCTTAATTCCTTGACAAACCCACATTCAAAGAGTTCGTTGGCTCTAGGAATGTCATTTGGAACAAGAGTTAAAGTCTTAACTACAATAATTTACCAAAAAGAAAACAATGCACCAACCAAAATATATACTAATGATACAACTGGCAATGAGGTGAACAATGGAGAGAAGGCTGGAGAGAAGAGAATGGAATGGAATCCCAAGAACAAGGTGGTGTATAGCCCCTTGTGAAGTTCATGATTAATGTGACTTAGTAGATCACATTCCAAGTCTGACCTCAAACAAACCACATCAAGTGAATTCACATTAATGCATTCAGCCAATCCATTCCCTTGAAGTAATAAGAATTCCTTCCAAAATAGCCACCACCATTCTGACGAAACGAAGGAGGAGAGAATGGGAAGCGAGAAGGGCCTTAGTTAGAGAGAACATTTTTATTTTAGTTCCATAACTAGTGCTTTTAGCCCAAATGGTTATTTTGTCTAAGGGGTGTGCTTTGAATTATCACTATTTTTTTGTTGTTGTTTTATATGTTTATGCGTTAGAACCATACCATGCAAAGACTTTGTTATTTTTATTAACTCAGCTTCCCAATAATTGGGTAACGTCGAAACGGTACGAAAAATCAAGAAGAACACATCCAAGTACCCAAGAGAATTGCCAACACAAATGCATCAAGTTCCCTTGAAGTCACACCCTTTTAAATCCTTGAGTCCTTCCTTAGTTTGAGAAATACCCAGTCACTAATTCATTGATAGTTCTTATTTAGAAATGGACTGTACATTTCCAAGCAAAGAGAGACCATAGAAATCATGGATGTATGAATGAAGTGAACTCATTGCCTACTATATCAAAAGAAACATACCTTAGTATCAACATCATGACTTAAAGGTAAAAACCAAACATTAGCAATCAATATAAAAATAGTTCATACCATCATGAAGAACACTTATTAAATGAAAAACTTACAAGATAGATAACACATACATACACAAAATGAAAAAGTATAACGATGTTGTAAAATAAAAATAAGAAAAGTTAAAGAAATTTGTAAAACAAAAAATGTGTAAGACAAAAATGTGTAAAATGAAAACTTAAAAGAACTGAGGGCCCTGAATGATCAGCATAGGTGGCCATCTCCCCCATGAATAAATGGAAAGGGAGAGATCCGAAATAATGAATGCCTATTCAAATTTCTTAGAAGCATCCAACTTCTCCTAATTGATGTTTTCAAGTTAAGGAATGGAAGTTGGCAACACTCATATTCCAATGTATCTATGCTTTCGTTATGGGCATTAGTTGTTCCCCTAGTTCATTCCATGCATGTTGGTCGGTTGCTCTTTCGATTAGCTATCAACCACGAGGTGTCCACTTGTTGTGTGGTTGCTACATATAGGCACCTTTGTACCAAAGTTTCTAGGACACACCGGTTGCATGTACGAGATGCTGAGCATTCCCCCATGTTATCACCCGATGAGTCATTGTATGTGATGCATGAAACTTTCTTCTTCTCAATCTTTGCATAAATTTTTACCTTAGATATTTCTAAGGAAAGATCATGAATTCCTAGGCATGTGTCTATTGTGCTTAACCATGCCCTTCCCATTATAACTGGGAAGTCCCCTTTGTTGTTGTTAACTTCTATCATCAGGAAATCAGCTGGGTATGACCAACCACACACAGTGGTAATGATACCCTCCATCAATCCCAAGGGAATGATGATGGACTAGTCAACTAGCTGTAGTTGAATATTGCTCTTCTTAAGTGGAGGCAAGTTCGAGGCTTTATACATTTCTCATGAGATTAAGTTGACTCCAAAACTTGAGTCAAGAAGAGCCTTATGAGGTTCATTCCTAGTGATTTGGAGGTAGATTAAGGATCTTCTAGGGTCAAAGAGTTTCCTAGGAAGGTGGCCTACCTTGATCTAGTCAGTTACAGTATGTGTTAACATAACCATATACGTTGAGCTCTGGTATTGGTTTGAAGGGAGCTCTGAAGCCTTAATTNACCACATGCATATCATCCTCCAAATCCATCCGCCACTCTTACACCCGTAGTTCCACTACCTCCTNTGCGGTTGTTAGAACCATTAGTAGGTTAAAGGTTTATAGCTCTTGTAGCATTACGTTGTTGTGGTTGAGTGGGGAGTTGCCCTTGCATTGTTGGAGTAGGAGGTAGTGGAACTACGGGTGTAAGAGTGGCGGATGGATTTGGAGGATGATATGCATGTGGTATGTCTCTCAGAGGAGGAGTCCTTCTAAAATACTCCCGAACTTGGTAGTAACGTTGTGGAGTTGTGTGACCCATGGAGTCACTTGGAGAAACTAGTGCTGCATGTAGTAGCCATAAGGATCTGGTTGCCAGTAAGGGTATTGGTGCCTAGGCGGTGGCATCTCCCATGACTGTGGGTGTTTCCATTGCTGGTGTTTCTGAATAGGTTGTGGCAGAGTTCCACTTGGATAATATGTTAACGGTTGGTGAAACTGCCTTGGGTTACCTTGGGGGTAAGGTAACTTTTGGGGTGCCTATCGTCTGTTAAGTCTTGGGTTGAGTGCATACACCCCAGACTCTCGTAGATATGATATTATTGGGCAACATCCCTTAGGATGGTCATATTGGTAGATCTCACATCCACCATCATTGTCTGTATCTGAATCAACAACCTCATTGGTGATATTCATTTTTCCCTTACACTTGTCACGTGCATAGCCTGAATCTCTCTGCTTTTTCTTATCATGGTCACTACTTATTTCCTCCTTAGAATCCTCTATAATTTTTTTTAAAAAATCAATTTTTCTATCTAAGGAGCTCCATATTTCATATACCTTAGCCGACACTTCTGTTGTTAGCTTTTGAAGCGGTAAGGTTTTTCTATTCACCAACTCCTCAAGTGGTGACTCATCCTCTTCATCAAAGAACCTTAGTCCCTTCTTTCGGAGGGAAGGATCGCGGTTATATTCTTCCACACTTTCTCTTTTACATAGCTCCCTTTCTTCCTTAGCTACTTGCTCCAACAATCTGTGAATTTCATGGGATCTAAGTTCTAATAATCTCCCTTGGGCATAAGTGCCAAGGGTTCTCCTAGTTTCGTACCTTAGCCCATCTACGAGATGGCGAAGTTGATCCTGTTGTGCATAACCATGGCCTAGGAAACAATGTAGCAATGCATAATATTGGCCCATGGTAGCATCCAAGGGTTCATGAGTACCTTTCTTCCTTCCTTGGATCTGTTTATGCAAGTCAGACATTCTTGAGTACATTTGATATTTATCGTTGAAGAGTTCTAACATCATACTCCACCTCTTAATGGTTTCCAGTTCTAAGGACCGGTACCAACTCTCTGCTTCCTTTATGAGTGTCCTAGGAAACAAATTTAACTTTTGCCACTTGTTTTCTATGTTCTTCAAGGCACAAGCATCGTGGAATGCTTGTAAATGATTTTTTGAATCAGTGTTGTATCCCCCTTCGAATAGTCAGATATTATTCATATATAATCTCTTGATCCGACTATCTTTTTGATGCCTTGTAGGTATTCTAACTACCTCCGTAATATCTAGTATACTTCGGGTGGCAAGTAGGGGTTCATCATGATCATCTCTTTCATGACGTCTATGATGCCTACATTGTTCCCTACTTTCCCTTCTACCATGCCTAGACTCTCTAGGCTTCCCTTATCCTCTCTCGACTCTCTCATCGAGGTCTCTCATTTTGCTTATCCTTATCCTTACCGTTATGCTCTCTGTGATGATGTCCTAATATGGAAGGAGAGGGTGAATGATGTGATGAAGAGGAAGAAGAAGGAGAACCATCACCATGACGATGTTTCTTACCTTCTCTTTTGTGGCTACGACCCTGATCTTGATGATGATCTGAATGCTCGTCCTTGTCATGTGTTTTCATTCCCTCAGTGAATGGTTGAAATTCATGGCGATCAGAACTAGGGTTGTGTATTGTGGAGTATAGGTTCTGATACCCCACCTCCTCACTATCATTAGGAGGGGGAACATCATTTGCCAGCTCCAATTTCACTTAGGACATGCAGGACCCCTTTGCCCTTCAACAATGTATGGTGGCTCTCTTGCCTTGATTCCCTTAGACGTTATGTTGTTGTGGGATGGTAATCCCTTATGTCAAAATCACCTATAACATATTTAGTGTATAGCTGTGTCATGCCTATCAGTGCAAGAGCATGAAGGAGCATGTTAGGGACTGCCTGATCTAGAGGTAAAACTATGTTACCTTGCAAATATCTCCAATGCAATTGCTCATGCTAATGGAGGATAAAGGTAAAATTGGGTATATACTCATCAGGATGAGTATATACTACCTGGTACTATTGAGGAACTAGCAGATTTTGGTTATGTGTTTTAGATTGCTGATTGTTTCTTGTATGATCCCTAGGTGGTGAAATGCTCTTATGAGAAGAAGAAGAATACATTGTGTCTTATTCGGTGTGTAGATTAACCGTTATATAATTTTTTTTTAATTAACCCTAAGGGTTTTTTTAAGCTCCGAACGATGTGGATAATTTCCTATGTTCTACTTAGTGCACAAACACTTAGTCCTTGGCAATAGCACCAATGATGAGTGGCAAGGTACCCCTACACTCAACCATACGAATACGAGCATTACACGCACGATCTGGTTGAACTCTGCAGACTAAGTGCCCACACGCCTCATGGAACACTTAAGGTTAATCGTTTGTTGTCTTCCCAGACTTGTATTTTTCATGGTTGTATGGTTAAGTAAGTTTGAGGTATGTGATTTTTATATCTCTTCTGTTTTATCTCTTATGCTAATGAGGTGAAGGGTGAAGATACTAATTAACTAACTTTAACTAACTAAATAAGCCTTAATTAATCTAGCATCAACATCTGTTCCCACTTACTATTCACACCCTGAACCAATGCAACATTGGTTACCAAATGCTATTCATTACTGGGATCACCAAGCGTAACTCATGTGCTCGAAGTGGTTGTACTGAATGCACTTTACTATGGGAGAAGGTTTGAGAGAGATTTAATCAACTAATAAAGCATTTAAATGGTAAATAATAAATACTGGTAAATAAAGTCCTATCTAGCTTAGTCCATGCACTGCAAGGTTTATCCAAAAAGTTTGTCTTTATTTCCATACACAAACTTGTTTTCAGGTACAATATATGCTCGAATAAAGATCCGTTCACTTTGGAGCTCCTACTGTGGGCACATGGAAATTATTCTATCTCTGGAGAGTTAAAACTGCTAGAGTTTCACTACGGTCTAGGCCTAGAATTAGAAACAAGGGAGAGCTGCCTCTTATTTATAGATTTGGTAGCGGATTGTGATATTGCGGCCCATGCGATATTGCGTCCCATCACTTAATATGAAAAAACGAATAATGAAATTGAAGTACCTTAACATAAAGATTCACAAATATTAGTAGAAACCAAAATTCTTCTAATAAAAAAGAAGAATAAAGACTATGTCATTGAATAAGAAAACATTTACATGCTAATGAAAGAAGTATGATAATCACGTTATTACATGAATTCAATGATGTTTTAGCATGGTCTTATGAATATTTAAATTTTTATAATCTCTTTATCATCACACACACAACACTAGTTGAGGCTAAGCCTAAACCATTTGGATAAAAGCTAAAGCCAGTTAACTATAAAATAGAAACCCTCATGAAAAAAAACTTTTAGAATCCAAAATTATATATCCTATTAGAAATTCCAATTGGATTTCAAATTTAGTTCCTATATGTAAGAAATCAAGTAAAATATGATTACATGTAAACTTTAGAAATCTCACTACATCTTGCATTAAGGATAACTATCGACTTCTAATTATAGAAGGGCTACTTCAATCAATAAATGGTGCCCAAATATACTCATTTCTAGATAATATTTAGGTTACCATCAAATTCCTATGAATAAGAAAGATTAACATAAAATGAATTTTGTTAAAAATGGAAAGCATTTTAGTACACCAAAATGCCTTTTGGATTATTAAATGTAATTTTTACCTTTTAACATGTCATGGACAAAAATTTTAAAGGAATAATTAAGAAAAACATAGTTATTTATTTAGATGTCTTGATAATTTGTTCACATGATAGAGAAACCTATATTCAAGAACATAAAAATGTATTTTTGAGATATAGAAAAATATAGGGTAACATTAAATGCTAAGAAGTTTTTCTTTGGTGTACAAAGTGAAAAATTCCTTAGTAACATAGTGACAAGAAAATGTATTTTTATTGATCTTGAATTTTTTAACATTATCTTAGACATCCCTTATGCCTTATCCAAAAAGGATTTAAGAGATTTCTTTGAGAAGATTAATTTATAAGATAATATTCCTATGTTCGTTGAATTGGTAAGATCTCTCAATGTAATGCTAATGAACCATTAATAATATAAGCTGCATCAACACATGCTCATTAATGTAGCCTTTTTGATGCATGCTAGGATGCATTGACATAGTCATTCCCTATATAAATGTGCATACCTCTCACATTTATGGCATCTTTTTGTCTTAGCGTTAGCTAAATTCTTGTAGTTTTCTTCCACAAAATTTTGAATATTTTCACTTTGAGTGCATGTAGTATGAAGTTATGAGATTATATAATATTTTATTTGAGTGCACATGTACTTGGAAACATTGCATAAACAACAATAAAATCAATATTTCCTATATCCATTGTAGAACTTCAACTAATTTAATTATGCTTTTCAGCACTTTACTTTACATGAAATTTACATTCATTTTCTTTAGTAATTTAATATTATTATTCATAAGTGCATGAGTACAACCACTTTGTGCATAGCATATTAATGCTTGGTAATCCTAGTAGTGAATACCTGGTGCACCCAATAGTATACCCTTGGTAACCCAACAATGTTAATATAGGTTTAGGATGTGTATATCAAGTGGAAATGGATACTCCACATTAGGATAGTTAGCTAATGAAGTAGTTAATTAATTAATAAATTAAATTATTAAATATTCACTCAATTATTTAGCGAATAGGAGAAGAATAATTAAAAATATAAAAATGAATATCTTATACCTCAACTACACTTAATCATATGCACAGTTTAACATAAGTATAGATTGGGAAGATAACTTATAACTACACAATTCACTATATAATAATATCAACAACTTAGGTAAATAAGTCCACAAAATTTTATTAGATCATGTGTGAATGCTTGTTATTTGTATGGTTAGGCATAGGGACTACCCAATACTCATCATCTTCACTGTTGCTAGGGACTTAATTTAGCTAAGTATGCTAAATATCGTTATGTATTGAGTTCATATAAAGTCATTTTAAGGAAAATATAATGATTCATCTTTTGTGCAAATTACTAATAATAAAAATTATAACAAGGCACACTTAATACATATTACTGAGATAGCTTCTTCTTGTAGGAATAAATTTCCATCGCATGTCAATGAATCCAATCAACAACAAGATAGGACTAGAAGGACTACTAGTGAAAGGCCTTAGTAGCTAAGAGTAGTCTATGCATATTTAAATTCCTATAATCTAGATTTTACCTTCATTCTCAATCAAGATGAATAGTTATGGTAAAGGGATATGGAGGGTAACATTCTATTACTTCCAATTGGTCAGTTCCCATCATGCTTATGGCTAGTCACATAAAGTTAAAAATTAAATTAGCAAGTGTAGAGTATGAGGTAATAGACCACACCACTAGGAACTTTCAACCCTCTAAAGCATAACTCAAATAGAATTGATGCATGGAGGCATGTTATGAAGCCTCTAAAGATAAAAGGATCTTGCCACCATTATTTCAACAATCATAGAAAAAGGGTCCTAATTTCTTCTCAAGCTTGTGTGAGTACACATATTCTAAGGTTGAAATTAATATTGAAGAATAACCAAGATGAGGGAAGGACATAGTCTAAGGTCCAATGAACATCAAAGGATTGATGTCCTAGTCATTGGTCAAAGGTTAAGGAGAAGGATAAAGATAAGAAGGAATATCAAGAAAAGAACCATAAGAGAAGAACCATGGGAAATCCCATTATGATGAAGGGAATAGGGAGCATGACAAACACTAGAGGAAGAGGAGCATCACCAAGGAAGAAAGCATAATAGGTCTCATCATAGGAGGCATGGCCATGATAGGGACCACCATGAATGTGACAACTATGATGAACCATTGCTACCTACCATAAACATGCTTAATGTTTTAAAAGTAATTAGAATTCCAATCAGGCTATAGAAGGATAGTAGGATTAAAAGGCTTGGTATGAAAAATATTTCTAAATTTAATGGAGGATATAATGGTGATCCTTAACATCATCTGCAAGCCTTCCATGATGCTTGTGCCTTACAAAATGTTGAGAATGAGTAGGAAAAGCTAAAATTGTTCCTAGGGATACTCATTAATGAAGTAAAAAGTTGGTACCATCCATTGGAATTGGGATCTATACACAAGTGGAGTACCATGCTAGTGTTGTTTAACGATATGTACCAAATGTACTTCCAAGTGTTCAACTTTAGGAAAAAAATTCAAGGATAAAAGCAAGAAAACCATGAATCCTTGGGTGTAGCATTGAGTAGGTATTACTTTCTCTTGCACTAATGTCCAGGCCATGGATTTTCTCATAGGTAGCAACTTTGCCACATTATAGATGGGCTTTGAAACAAAGCCAAAGAAACTCTTGGGGTCTATGCCCAAGAAATACTTTTAGAGATGAGAGCCTATTAGATCCAAAGGCTAATTGATCACGTGGAAGAGAAAGAATGAGAGTTGAGGAAAGAAAGTACAGAGGAATATAATAGAGACACCTCCATTTGCAAAAGGAAGGTGCATTTCTATTATTTAGAGAAGGAAGAACCACTAGATGAAGTAGTGTAAAGGAAAACCTTTCCAATCTAAAAATGTATTACTAAAATATTGGCTAAGGTGGATAAAATATGGAACTCCATAGATGAAAAGTTCCAAAATATTCTCAAGATAGTAGACGAGAAGATGGAGCAAGGTTATATAGATAGAAAGAGAAGAAAAGATATAATAAGGGATCATTGTCAACAAAAATGTAAGGCTATAGCAATTGATGAGATTTTAGGTTTAGAAACAAATGATGATAAATGTGAAATTTTCTAATATGAAAATTCCTAGGGATGTTGAGTCTGAAATTGGCAAGGAAGCAACAACCTAGGAGATTGCCTTATCCACAAGGCAATTACAGGCAATAGTTCCATTAAATAAAGTATTACAAAAGTGGAGTGTTACCTCAACATCAGGAGCAGCATTAGTAGTGATAAAATTCATAGTCATGGGGGATACCACCACCATGGTAATAATATCCTTACCGACAACTAGAACCTTATGTATATTATGTCTAATAGTTGGTATCTCCTCATGGCTCTACAAGTCATACTTTCTTCTTGCATCACTAGTACCCTCTAGAATATCACCAAAACTCCACTTTGCAAACTAAGTCTTCCTTTGATTATCCTTCTTCATACCCAGCACCTTACCTTGCACTTTATGACACCACTTCCTTGTCACCTATACCACCAATGCAAGAGGAAATTCCACACCAATCACAATAATATAATTCCATGAGGGTAGTACACTTACAAATGGATGAACATCCAAGTGGCTTTAAGCATAAGCCTCAAAAGTAGGCTTTCTTTAGACCAAATAATTCATAGCATAAACATTTGTGACTACTGACCCTACATTAATTTCTTCCAAAAATACCCTCGAACATTCTTCAAATCAAATGAACTCTAATGTGCATAATGTCATGTTGACCCATGTGGTCATTTATTGGATCAAGGTAAGTCACCTTCCTAGGAAATGATATACTCCTTGGAGTCCCCTCATCTATTTACGGGTTGTAGGAAATGATCAATACAAGGCTCTACTAGATTTTGATTTATGGGTGAACTTAAGTTCTTAGGAGATGTATAAGTCCTAGAATCTACCTCCACTGAAGAAATTCAACATTAGGTTAGAGCTTGCAGATTAGTCCATCATTGTTCCTTTGGAATTGGTAAAGGATATCATGACCATTGTCTGGAATTGGTCATATCTAGTAGATTTCCTAGCGATCAAAATGCACAATTACATGAAGAACTTTCCTATTATCATGGGAAGGGTTTGGCTCAGTACTATTGATGCCAAGATGGAAATCAAAGATCTTTCCTTGGAAATCTCCAAGGAAAAAAGTTTGCAAAGCTTGAGAAGAAGTGTGTTCCATGCATCCCATAGAATGACATAGGATGCCATTGCATGCAAAGAATATGGACCATGAAAAGAACATCCATCAGAGAATGAAGTAAGTGTGTTAAAACATCAAATATTCAAAGGTCCTTATATGCAAAAATCACAAAATAGGAAGGTACCCATTGGTTGACATTAGAAGATCACTTTGAATCAACAATATGCATGGAATCATTAAAATGCTTCTAAAGTGCATCCATAGACAATATGGATAGAATAGAGAAAATCCATACTTAACTCTCCAATAAAAATGTAGAGATGAATTGGGAAATTTTGGAAATTGCTAATGATTTCATGCAAGAGTCCCTTGAACTTAAGGCTTTACCAGTAGCATTAGAATATGCTTTTCTTAATAATGGTAAGCCAATAATAATAAATGTTAGTCTTTTCCAAAATAAAAAATATAAGCTATTGAAAGTAGTGAACAAATGGCCAATAGCCTTTGCATGGCCATATCATGAGCAAACAGGGATAGATTTGTGAATATGCCAGCATCGAATCTATATAGTTTCATCTATTAAGCTAAGGAGGCAATTGTAGAGGAGATTGAATCCTAAGCTTAATTAAATTGTTAAAGATAAATTTGAACAACCTCTTAAGGTAGGATTTATCTATCCTATAGTAGACAATGACTGCAAGAGCTCCCTTATGATTGTGGCAAAGAAAGAAGGAAAATGAAGAGTTTCAATAGACTTCCAGCTATTAAATGTGGTATTATTTAAGGATCATTTTCCATTGCCATTTGTGGACTAGGCACTGGATATAATCTCAAGAAAAAAAATACTATAGTTTTTTGGATGTTTTTAGTGGTTATAAAAAAATCAAGATAACACCAAAAGATAAGGCCAGGATAAATTTCACAAGTTCCTAGAAGATCTTTGCATATAAGAAGATGGCCTTTGGCCTATGCAATGTCCCTACAACTTTTCAATGCCTAGTGCTTAGTATTTTTTAGTAGCAAATAGGTAGTGATGTGGAAGTCTTCATGGATGACTTTTCCACCTATGGTACCAAATTTTAGCAAGCTTTGGATCATCTAGAGTAGGTGCTAAAGTGCTATGTTGAGATAAAATTATGGCTCAATTGGCAGCAAATCCACTTGATGATTCAAGAACGTAATGTCCTAGGGAACCAAATTTTAAGAAAGGGGATCAAGGTGGACCTAGAGAAAGTATGGATGATCCTAGGAATTACTAGACAACCTCAAAATGTAAAATATATGAGGTTATTCCTTTGACATACTAGTTATTACACATGCTTCATTAAAAATTTCTTCAAAATTACTAAACCTCTAATAGAACTTACAAAAAAAATGTACCTTTTGACTGGACCAAGGAATGCAAACAAACATTTCAATAATTAAAGGAAAAGCTTGTAGAAACTCCCATTCTACATTCTCCAAATTGGTCCAGACCATACCACATAATGATGGATGTATCCAACTATATATTGGAAGTAGTTCTTACACAATTGGATGATTAGAAACGTCCATATTATATCCATTGTACAAGTAGAAGCATAATGCATACATAACTGAAGTACACCACCACTAAGAAAAATCTCATTTCAATGGTGTATGCCTTAGAAAAATTCACTTGGATGTCAAATTTTCATACACATTGATCACACTATTATTTATTTCATGATGAATAAGCCAGCAATGAGTCCCCATGTCATATAGTGGTTGGTGATTTTGTAGGAATTTGATCTAACCATGATGTATAGGAAAGGAACCAATAATGTGGTCTCTAATTGCTTATCTTAGTTATGATAGGATAGCAAGGTGAAGGAGGAGCCTTTATCTGATTAGTTTCTAGATGAGCTCCTCTTTGCTAAATCCATTCAATTTCAAGATCTAATGGGTATCGATTCGTATGATGGATTCCTCCCCTATATTCTTCCTTAGGAGACTCTGGTAGAATGGGATAATAAGAATAAATAATATTTTCTTTACTAAGTTAAGCATTATACAGAGATTTTAAGGTAACTAATAGAAGATTTGTACTGATGGCTTGGTTTGAGCGTATATGTTAGATGATAATAAGTTGCAAATCCTCCAAGATTCTTAGGAGGGTCCTTGTACATGCCACTATGTAAGAAGAAGGACAGTAATGACGATCCTCATGATAGGATATTTTTTACCAATAATCTTTAGAGATGTTTATCATTTCTTCTATTCATGCAAGTGTTGTCAAAGGGATGGAGAAATAATTGCATAAATGAAAGGGTCCCAATAGTGAATCTAACCACTAGAGTCTTTCAACCTCTAGAACATTGACTTCATGGGATCCATCACTCCTATATCAAATGGAAAGGCTTACATAATTGTTGCTATTTACTACTACATCAAGTGGGTTAAAGCTACAACAATATCAGACTATCCATCCACCACTATAGCTTGGTTTATACAACAAAAAGTGGTAAATAGGTTTGGTGTGCCTAGACTACTCATTTCTAATAATGGAACCCACTTCACAAGGTCTACTTTTTAGAAACCAATGCAATGCTTAAGGATGCAACATAAAATCATAACCCTTGATCACCTCCAAGCTAATGGTCAAGTAGAAGATACAAATAGGGAGATTACTAAGATACTAAAATGAACAATTAGTCAATATAAGAAGGACTAGAGTACTAAACTCAATGATGCTCTTTAGGCATTTTTTTTGACTTGAAAACTTTCTATAGGCTACTCTCCCTTTGATCTAGTGTACAAAAAGTTATTAAAACTTCTGATCTAAGTCAAAATCCATATATTCAAAATAGCCTATGAACCTGACCTTAACATTAATCTAGCATAAAAAGAATAACTAATGATACTTAATGTGCTAGATGAGAATTGATAAGTAGCCCTAATGATGAATGAAATACATAAGGCACACTCTAAATAACATCATGATGCATAGATAAGAAAAGTTAAACCCTAACTTGATGATAAGGTTTCTTATTAGAATCCCATGCATGTGCCACAGTGCACTAAGTTTCAAACAATATGGAAGTGACCTTACATTATACATGTAACTTTTCTATCTAGAGCCATAACCATCAATCATCCGTTGAGCCCTTACAAACACATGTTAATCAACAAATAACAATTTAAGCCATTCATGGAACCTAGAGTAACCATTAATACTAATACCACATTAAAATAGGCTTACTCCATTTTTTAGATCTCCCCCTTTCAACATAGTTGTGGGAGAGATGGCCATCCAAACTAACACCTTGATGAGGCTAATCTATTTTTCATTGAAACACCACAAAATTTTGCATGTTATAGCCAAATTTCACCATGTAGATTTCATCCCATGAAACCTAAGGTAAAAATTCATTGTAAATGTAGAGATTGTAATCCACAATGAGAAATCGCATATATTCCATACTTATAGAGCTGAAAATGCCTCATAAGTAGTTAAAGCCACATTTCCCAAGTAGAAAAAGTTACCTAGTGTCTATATTTAGGCTTTATACTAGGGTGCGAGGGGTGTAAAAATGCCTTTTGGAACATTAAAAAGGAAATTTGATGGGTTTTATGAGGGGTATACATTTTTCTATGTTGGAAACACTTGCAGGGAGATAGATCTCATCTACCCCTAGCATAGACAGGTGGTGGGAGAAGGGGGTTTCCCTTAGCTTAAACACTTTTCCCCTAGCATGGAGATTATATGCTTAGCTTGGAAATATTTTCCCCCAACATGGAAATTACATGCCCCTAGCATGGAAGCCACAATAGTCAAATTTCATCACTCCATGCAGTCCAACGTTGACCAACCATTTTGATAAGGATGGCGGAAGGATTAGCGTGGAAGATGCATCTCCAACATAGAAGGTGTTCCCTCATTACTATTTATAGTAAATAGAATGGCCATAGGGGAGGAACTTATTATATACAGTAACCCCACAAATTTGAACACCCATCTTAACTATACAAGGAAAAAAGTTTCATCAATTTTACAACAATTTGCTAGCCAATTTGTAGTCAAATTACAACAAAATCATAGCCATTTTGTAGCCGCATTCATGGACTAAGACCTATAAAAACTAGCCTTAAACACCATTTAGAGGTTTAAAAATTTTTATAGTTTAGCAATTTCCAAGGTTCCACACTTTTGCAATCCAATATTATTGGCATTGGTTATACAATTTCAATAATTTACTCACAGTTCTACACTTAGACATTCTCAAGCACTCAAGAGTTCTTGTAAGTTTCCATACATATATTCTCTTGAAACCAACGTGGAAACCCTGTGATCTTGTGAACTTGTAACCCCCTTTTTGGGATTTGTGATTTTTCTAGATCCATGCTACACTCTTGGGATTTCCAACTCCTAGCATAGAGAATTTGGGTAGCTTAGATTTTTCACACTTCTCAAACCCCACCATAGCCAATGTTGCAAATTTGAGATTGTAGCACTAATGGTTCAATAGAATCAGGAGTGACAAGACATCCTAATTGTGGAGTTGACTACATCAACTTTAATAGAACCTCAACCCCCATCTAAGTGAATCACCTTGCTACCCATTCAGGAACCATTTGTACATATTTCTTTAACTTATTATTTATTTTTTCTCAAAAAAGTTTTAAGTTTTTGGTTCTGTGTGCAAGTTATATTTGTTTATTTTCTATGCATTATTTAGATGTGTTATCAGTTCTTTTTGCATTCCATTTCATCAAATTTTTTTACAAACCTCCCAAGTCCCTAGTTGATCTATTGGACTAGCCAGGGCACCTCAGATCCCATTTTTTTATGGAGGCCCTAGGGATTCAAGGTTGAGGACTACTGTGCACTAGATTTGTTGGTCTTTATTCTAGAGATCAATTTTTCTAGTTGCAATAGTTTTATTAGTGCTAAAAGGAGGGCCTCATCCCAATTTCTATGCCAAAAGCTATTCACCATATTGCCAATGTTTTCTCCTGGCAATAAATTTACATTTTTGCAATCAAGACCTTAGAACTCAAACACTATTCTTATCCCCCTATAACAGAAACCCTAGCATAAAAGCTATAGGTCATTCAAGTGCTAATATTTTTGCTATTAATTTTTAGAACAAATCTAGCATGGAAACCTTAACAACCAGTTAATTTTTTTTGCCACATTTTTTACCACAAAACTATCATTGGTTTCAACACCAACCAAACCTACTTTCCTTTCCTTTGTGGTAAAGGTTGGTAGCTTGCCAAAACCATTTTTGAAAAATACCATGTTTCCATTTTGGCCTTCAAACTTTTTTCCCTTCTCTCTAACATTGAAATAGAAGGTGTGATATTCTTNTGGTCCCCCCCCCCCCCCCCCCCCCCCCCCCCCCTGTTTTGTGCCATACCCAACATAGAAGCAATTGGGAGGCTAGCATGGAAGAGGCTTAACACCAACTTCCCCAAAGCCAACATTGCAAATTGAAAGCCTTTTTCTATATCTTTACAACAAAAATTCCCAAAAGATCAATGCTTCCCCTTCCACCCTATGACCAACACTGTAGTGCAAAAGTTGTAGGTAATTGGATGGTGACATTTCATAGCACTTGTTATGAATTTTTTCCTCCAAGGCAAGTGGTAAAGAGTTTCCATCCTTTTTCTTTCTCCTGCCAATTTTATTTTAGTTTCTAAAGTGGGTGGTGAAATCCTTCTATATATTACCAAAATTTTGGAAGTTAGCTTCCCCCCATCTTTCCTAGCTAAGAAAATTGATAGCCTACTAAAATCAATTTTTGTGGGAAAGCATGAACTTTTCACTTTGGTCTTTAGCCTTTTCCTCATCAACATTGAGTTAGAATATGTGAGATTCCCATCATCTCCCCCCTCTTTCTTTCCCCCCTACCATACCTAGTAGAGGCAATTGGGAGGCCAACTTGGGTGAGGCTTGACACCAACATTTCCAACTTTTCATTTTTGGTAAAGGAATAAACCCTCCTTACCCCCTAGTTACTAATTATAATAAGTACAATTTTTAGCCATTTTTGTTTCCTCTAAACATTTTTGAATTCAATTTGCTAGAATTTACTTTTGTTCCATCATTTATAGCCAAATTTAAGCCATTCTTAGCAACATAACCATGTCTTTCCAATAGTCCATCAAATTTCCCTTCACCCTCACTAGTGAGGATCGTAGCGAATGAGCCGTGAGGGTCTATGATCCCAAAGACCCTACCATCATCATGTGTAGGTAATCTTTGAGGATCAAAGGGAAAAGTCCTGATTTTATGACCATAAAGAGAGATCATTATAATTTCATTTATGCCAAAATGCAAGTAGACATGCTAATTCCACATATGGAAGTAGAGGCCAAGAAGGAGTTTGAGCTCATACATAGGGATGGAAAAAAGTACATCCCTTCCTTGTATGACCAAATTCCCCTTAACAACATCTATGCTATCATCCTAGACTAATTGATTACCATGGAAGAGGAAGATGAAAAACATAGCTTAGAAGGACAACAAGAGGAGGAGGATGAGTTTAGGGTAGAATTTGAGCTCGAAAACATCTTGGGAGGATTATTCCAACAAACATTCCCCAAGTTCATAGCACCTTTCTCTAACACTTTTGTTTTCTCCATGGGCATGGTGCCACCATCTTCCACTTCCTCTTAATCTAGCATGGTGAATCCCATGCCAGTTATAGCCACACATCAAACTTAGACAATGCCATTATTGATAGCCTATAGTTTGTCAATGCCATTTTCTAAATAGTCTCAATCTATGCAACCATCAATGATGGTTTTCACCACCAAAAATCTAGTAAATATCCATGTGGGGTCCACCATGGGATCCCAAGTAACTTAGAGATCACACACCTCCTTTATCCCATTTTTTCCTTAGGTCTTAGAAAAAAATTTATTTTTTTTGGTTTTCCCACAAGCTATGACTATGAAACAACCTATTTCTTCCATTTTACAACCCATAGTGAGGCCACAAGCCTCACAATAGGTGTCAAAAATGTATGTGTAAGCCCAACAGCTAACAAGGCCACCACAAGGACTAGATCAAGCCTTCTAGATGATCCAAGACTTCCTAGAAAAGTTGAAGAGGCTCAAAGCCTCTACTATAAAAACTGTCAAGATTATGGATTTCTACCAAGATGATCCCATTAGTCTTGTAGTTCCATCCCTAACACTTTCTCCTAGTGTCCCTATTCCCTAGTTTAGAAAATACAATGGAGAAGGTGATCCCAATGCTCACCTTATTACCTTTCAATCTAAGTGCTTACTCTTAAAACCATGGCCTCATATTATCATAAGGATTTTTCCTATGTTCTTGATTGGGAAAGCACTTGATTGGTACTACACATTACCTAGGGGATCCATATCCTCTCTAGTGGACTTGACTTCCTAGTTTGTCAATCACTTCAAGTATAACTTGAAGCCTAACACCATGCTTGACCAATTCATGAAGGTCAAGTAGGAACCCTTAGAACTAGTGTATAAATTTATTCAACCATGGAATGGACTATTGAATGAAATACGAGAACCCATTTTTTAGACACATATTTGACCATATTTAAGGGAGTGATTAATGACTTCATCAAGTCCAAGCTCTATTACCTTGATCCATAGTCTCTTAGCCAAGCATTTTCTCAAACTAAAAATATAGAGGATGCTACAAAATCCAGTCATGATTTGACCTACATAGCATATAAAAGCAACATACATGTAGAGACAAAGAAAAGAGTAAAAAAAATAACATGACCATAGTAACTATATATATATATAAAAGAAATAGAAACTATAAAATATGGGCCAAGGCCAACCCACATAAGGCCCCCACTAATGACCATAATAACCAACCATCAACCTCTAGATCCACTGCATCGACAATAACTAGATTCAATTTTGAAAGGATAGGTCCAAATACACTACATTGGCACTAAACCCTTCTAAGTTGTTAGACAAACTTTTGAAAAGTGGATGCATGCAATACAAAAAAATGACCAAAGCTGCTCAAAAGAAACATGAGTGGCTATGTGAAATAGCTAAGGACCCTACTCGGGCAATAAAGGATGATCCCTAATTGTGTAGATACTTCAAACTATACCACTTCTACCACTATCACCAATTGCTTATTCATGACATACACTTCTACATCATGCTTAAGGATGACCTACAAAGGATGATAGATTAGGGGAAGCTAGTCTTAGATGCTTCCAATCCAGTCTAGCCACAAAATTAGTTGATGTAGGTCTACAAGGACCCATTAAAAGCTAATGATAGCCCTTACATTATTTCAGCATTCAGCAGTGATGACGATTAGAAATCCCTAAGAGAACCATTCATGATTCGAGTACCCCGTTATGATGAAAGGGCTTGTTTAGGCTCCACCAAGTCAAGGTCCCCCTTTATCATAAGAGTCCCATCACAAATGCCTTCAAGGAATCCTTTTTTCATCAGGGTTTCTTAGCCTAACACAACCCAAACCATCATAGCCAAAACAACTACACAATGACCTTCTATGGTGGCTAATACTATTGCCTCTTCCTCACAACTAATTATTGACAAGAAAAAAACTTTAACTAAGAAAAGAAGAACCATATGCAAAAGTATAATGACAAGGGTGAAAATTAGATGAAGGCATGAAAGGAAGTGGGTCCACCAAAGTCCACTTTCCTTTTAGCTACACCCATGACCTTCTTTATCCAACCCCCTTAAACCAATAAACCATAGGAGAGCACCAAAGACCACAATCAAAATAATGAGAAAAAGTCCCAACAACAACCATAACCTAAAGTTGAAGTTCACATTCTAGGGTGCATGGAAGAAGTAAAGCATAACCAGGATGACAAGCCCATGGCTAATGATAAATACTTCCTTAGTATGATGGGCTAAGTTAGGTAATCCCTTAAGTAGAGAAATATAACTCTAAGATTGTATGACCTAATCATGACTTTTGCCAAACATAATGAGGTGTTAGTCAAAGTGTTGACTTTCATCCCTATTAGTGAGGATATCCCTGCTAATGAGAAAGCCATCCATATAATGATGATTCCTCCCTCATCAAAGTAGGTAAAGTCAAAGCCCCTTGTGTTTCATGATAGCAAAATCAAGGTTAATCTTAAAAATGGTGAAGTAACTAAGACTTCTTTATTCATAACCATACACATAGGATAGTTTAAAGTACATTAGGTGCATCTTGAGGATGGAGTCACAACCAACATCATCCCATGCACCATTGTTGAATGCTTGGGCTTAATTTAGCAGATACAACATAAAACCACGACATCCCTTAAGTATTCTAATTAATCAAGGGTTGTCATCAAGGGGTTCATCTTTTTGGATTTTGTGATAGGGGAGGAATTCCCCACTACCACAAATTTCTTGGCATTAAAGGGGACACCAAGGTTCAACCTCAACCTGAGAAGACCTTAGTTGGATTAATTACAAGCTGTGTCCTAACATATCCATCATGAAATTCATCTTCCTTATGAAGGAGGTGAAATCATCATTCATGGTGATAACATGGTTTCCTTGGTTTTCAAAAAAATAGACAGAAAGTATGAGTTTGAAGTGGAGCTTTAAGAAGAAGCTCCTAGACATGAAATTCAATAGCCCAAAAGAGAACAACAATGCAAGAAATCCAATGATGACAACAACAAACAATGGGATGCATTATGGGATGAAATCCCTTTTAACATCATAAGTAAAGGGAATGGTGAATATAAGCTTATGTATAATAGGCCTTACTCATTCCCTAATCTTGCAAAGATTAAGAGAAATATACACAAGTGAATTCCACCTTAACCTTCTCCATTCTATGCCCTTATAACCAAATGAATGAATAGCAATATAGCCTAACCTTTCTTTTTCCAGTTTGTTATACTCTTTTATGCATTTTTATTTTACTCTTTATGCATGTAGCTTAAGTTTTTTCTTTCATTTGCATTTTTACTTATTTATTATAGCCTTTGTTTACTTTTACTCATATTATAAACATCAAAAAGCCTTATAAATATGTATTTCTTTTTCATTGTTGGCCTACTATGGCCTTAAACTAGCAAAACTATGGTTTTCTATGACCTTAAACTAGTGATGTAGTCTGCTAAGACTTTAAACTAGAAACATGGCCCCACCATGGCCCTAAACTACCAACATAGTATGACCTATGCCTATTATGGCCTAAAACTAGTAAACGTTTCTTTTATTATTATAATTCTCTTTGTTCAAGCCTATTGGCGCATCGATTGGCCATTTAATTCTATAACCAAAATTGCCAAAATAGCCATTCTCAACATTTACAATGTTTACAACAACTATAGATACATATAGCCACAAAATACAATCAAAATTTAAAATGTTAAGTTAGAATGTCCATAACATACATAGCCATGGCCACACTATGTGGAAAAAATCTCAAAAAATTAATAATAATCATAATCTATAAAATAGTCTTGGCTAATCATAGCCATCAACACGAAAACAAAAACAAATAGCCAACAAACTAAGCTAATGGATGTACCGCCTGAAATCGTCAGTCTCCGGCTGGAAGGAAACAAAGACTGTGGGATCACAGGACGTGCATAGAAGATCCTACCTTCGCCTGAGGGTGAGTTGGAGTGCACGAAGGTAGAGTACCTTGGGTGGTCTGCACGCGGATCAGACAAGGATTTCCCCAAACGTATGCCGAAGTGCTATATGCTGAGTTATGTGTAAACGGTGTAACGGGCGTAAACGAGAGCGTAAACAACATAACAGATGTGAACAGGGCATAAATGTAAACGAGCGTAAACATAACACATGTAAGAAATCAACGTAAACTGTAAACAATGATATTACAGAATGAGAGTAAAGTGTATCGGTCTAACACAGTTGTGATGGAACACAAGGCGGACGAAAAGCCCTGGTGGGTGCAGGGATGACTCGACAGGTTCGTGCTGTAGGCGGAGCGTAGAGACTATGTGCCCAACGTACAAGATTATCCAGTGTAAAAGGGTTTTTAGCTCTGGTGCGCAGCGTCAATGCTCTCCGATCTGCTCTAGGATTTTTCCAACCCCTTGTGCAAGTGGAAAAGTGGGGTTTTTATACCGGTTGTTACGCTAGACTCGGGTTGGGCGACACGTGGACGTTGACCGGGTGCAAAAAGGGCATAAAATTTACAAGTGTACAACATATTACATCTGCTGAGCGTATACGGTGGGCATATACACTGAATCAGGTGGGCGTAGACTCTGGGCATATACGCTGGATATGCTGGGCGCAGATGCTGTGGAAGCTGGGCGTACACGTTGAGCATATACACCGACAATGGCTGGGCGTATACGCCAGGCATATACGCTGATGATTACCGACTTGCTTCAATTCTTGCTCTTCAGTTATGTCTTCATTCGGTCTTTGGAGATTCCATGTCAGGCGTAAACATTTGCCGTACCCGCCGAGCGTACATGTGAAGTGTGCATGTAAGTTGGATGTCTACGTCGGGTGTATACGCTGGGCGTGTACGCTATTGATGTCGGGCGTATACGCTAGGTGTATACACTGTGTGTGATGGCCATATACGCTGGTACTGCATACTTAGTGAAAATTAAGCATTTTGATCCCCAAAGTTGCAATGTGCGACACCAAATGTATCCGTGGTTGTCCGTGGGTCCCAAGGACCTGCTTCTTGCTGGAGAAGTACCAAGCTCGAAATTTTGTGGTGTTTCATTGGCCCCTCTTTGTTGACGCTTGGAGGAATCTACCAGAGGAGCGTTGACAAAGAAGTGAAAAACACCACAAGCAGCCTTATAAAGACTTTGTCAATTGCCACTTAACTAGACATCATCGCACCATGTTCAGTAGTACATGGGATCGAGAAAGTGAAGTTTGTGGTTGGTAGGAAAATGGAGATTATGGGGATTGATCACTACCCAAGGGATTGTGCTTAGGAAATGGGATGCTCGAGTGTGTAGCATGCTGGTCCTTGTCAATAGCCATTGTTTAGCAGACTCAGAGTTCAGATATGTGATGTATGTCCTTTGTCGGAACAAGGCTTCTGGTTAGTGTTCAAGAGAACTTGTTGGAAAGACCAAAGCCACGGGGGGATGCGTTACATTATTTGGAGGAACATGACCTATGTTTAATGTTTTAGGGGGGTCCTGTTGGTAGAGAGCCAAAGCCATGCAACCGGATGCTTCTTGACCATTTTGGACATGAGTACTTGGTTTTGAGACAATTGGTTTCTCACTTGGGGCTTATGTGGGAAGTGCCAAGG
Organism: Gnetum montanum; assembly: GCA_015680685.1. Lineage (NCBI taxonomy): Eukaryota > Viridiplantae > Streptophyta > Gnetopsida > Gnetales > Gnetaceae > Gnetum > Gnetum montanum. Next base: position 412,886 of record MNCI01002098.1, on the reverse strand, counting down.
TTTTTTTTTGAGTCATAAACTTTGCATTGATTTTGTACTCATGTGCAAGCACTATGTCATGTGTCGCGACTGCTCTAAGGTGTTACAGTATGCGACAGCATGCTCAAATTTTTCGGTGTACTGGGTGTATCAAAGGTGTGACTGAATAAAATGTGTTGGTGAACGAATAGGGAATGAGTCAGTGAATGGGGATGTACTAGAGAACAGTTTGATTTAGTCTTGTCATGTGTGCTATGAACATTGTACCATCTTTCTACTTGTGACGAAATGCATTCTTGTGTGAAAACCCCTGGATGTCGTCTTGCAAACGTAACTCCAAGGAGACAAGAAAACCATGAGTGAATAATCGAGCTTAGACTTACACGGCGGCAGAGGGAACAAAGATGCTGAAAGAGATTTCAAGTGTTGTATATCAATGGCAGTAGCGTTGGTAGGATCTTCTGATGGCGAGCGATGCAGTGATGAGGCTTAAATGTGGCGGCAGATTGATGAACCAGAGATGAACTTGCTAGTTTATACTCTTGGCGGACGTTACATTGTCAGTTTTTAGTCGTAGCGGACAATGAGGAGGCAAGCTAGTTTATAGTCTTAGCGGACTTTGATGGTTGTGACGGTGGCAGTGTATTGTCATGCCGGATAGGTCCTAGTTTATCGTCATTGTGGACACTATAGGGTATTATTTTATTGTCATGATGCCAGGACAGTTGTGGTGTCAGTTTCAAGTCGTAACCCAGGACTGTTCTGTGGTATCAGTTTATTGTCATGATTCCAGGATGAGCTGTGGTATCAGTTTATAGTCGTGATTCCAAAACTTTTATGTACCTAAGCTTGTACTCAAATGTAGAATGGTTTCAGGAACAAGTGATTGGTTGGATTGGAAAATTCGTTTCCTTCCATATCGACTAGCTTGAATGCTCTATTGTCGAATGCTTTAGTGACCAAGTAAGGCCCTTCCTAGTTGGCTGAGGATTTATCCGGGTGTTCCCGAACAGCTTTAAGCACCAGGTCACCTTCTTTGATAGGAAGCTTGTGGATGTCATGTTGATGCCGTTGTCATTGTTTTTTTTTATACCATTTGATCTGATCGAGGGCGTGCACGCATTCTTCTTCCACCAAGTCAAGATCAACGATGCGTAGACCATTGTTTTGCCCATCGTCGAGGAGCCCAGAAAGTGTGATCCTTAAAGATGGTACCTGTAATTCCAAAGGTAAAACAGCTTCTGAACCGTAAACAAGACTATATGGTGTCTTACCTGTCGAAGTTTGGTGCGTAATACGATATGCCCACAATGCGTAGGTCAATTGCTCGTGCCATTTTTTGTTGCTCTAGGTAAGCATTTTCTTAAGTATTGTAATAATCGTCTTATTTGTTGCTTCCGCTTGTCCATTGCTCTGAGGATAGTAAGGGGATGAAAACGAGTGTTTAATCCCTAAATTTTCACAAAAGGTTTTGGTTTCAGCACTGCTAAATTGTGGCCCGTTGTTAGTGATGATTGTCATGGGAATGCCAAAACGGGTTACAATGTTTTCGAGAATGAAATTGCATACCTATTTGGATGTAGTTTTTTGAAGGGGAGCAGCTTCTACCCACTTCGTGAAGTATTCTGTGGCGGTTATAATAAAACTATCGCCCGCNTCTACCCACTTCGTGAAGTATTCTGTGGCGGTTATAATGAAACTATCGCCCGCAGAAGATGAGGGGGTTATCAGGCCAATGAGGTCCAACCCCCACTTTTGAAAGGGCCATGTGATTTGCGTTGTGTGCAACTCATTTGGTGGGACATGTATCAAATTGCTGTGTTTTTGACAAGTACTACATGTTTTGACATTGGTGAGACAGTCGTATTCCATGTGTGGCCAATAATAGCCTAAGCGTCTGATCTTTGTTGCCATGGCCTTTGATGCTATGTGTCCTCTGCATAGTCCCTCATGTACCTGTTCGACAATAGCTTGGGCATCGGTACTATTAACGCATGTTAGCAATATGCCTTCGTAGGATCAACAACACAATGTGTCCCCTACTAAGGTATATTGCTTAGAACGTTTCCGCATTGCATCTTTCTGTGCATTTGTTAGATGTCATGGTGTTTCGCCATGTAGAAGGTATTCTTTTATGTCATCGTACCATTCTATCACGTGTGTTGAACTAACAGATGCAATCGGCAACGTGTCAAGGATGTCGGTGATTGGTTCAGCACAACTGGTTACGGAGCTTGGCAACGTTGGAACATGTTTGGCGATATGTTTAACACTAACGTGGCTAACGCGTCTGCGATGGTATTATCATTTCTAGAGACGTGTTGCACATCGATGTTTTCAAATCACCTCATTAGATGTTTTTCCAAGTCGCAGTATGGTTGTAAGTGCTGGGCTTTGCATGTATAGACGTCTATGGCTTGGTTTATGACCAGTTGCGAGTCTCCTCTGACTACAAGCTATGTGATGTTTAAAGCCAAAGCTACCGCGAGACCTCTAAGGAGACCTTCATACTCTGCTATGTTGTTGGTGCAGTGAAAGTTGAAACAATAGGCAAAGGGTCGAATCTCCCCGAAGGGATAGGTGATGACAGTGGCTGCACTTCCTCCTCGAGAGGTAGACGCTCCATCAAAGTTTAAAATAGCATCGTAGTCATCGGGCACTATGTCTATGGTGCTTATATTCTCATCTGGGAACTCTGGGTCTATATTCGCTTGGTCGTGTGTTGGTGATGTTGCCATTTGATGTACTATAGCTTGACCCTTAACTGATGATTGCGCTATGTAGTACAGGTCAAACTCGGCTATCATGGCTTTCCACCAGGCTATTCGACTTGTTTCGTAAATATTCCCTGTTATGGCTCTTAGTACATTGTCCTTGCAAATTATGTAAACCTAGTTGCGAAAGAGGTAATGTCTCCATTTTCTTAAAGAAAAGACCAAAGCTAAACATGAATTCTCCACGTTGTTGTACTTTTTCTTGTTGGCAACTAATGCGTGGCTCAAGTAATATACAGGGACTTTAGTTCCATCATCTCGTTTCTGGCAAAGCATAGACGCGATGGACGAATCTGAACTAGCGAGGTAGATGTAAAATGGTTTATCGTTTTGAGGTGGATAAATTGTGGGTAACCAGGCAAGTGCTATTTTAATGTTGTCGAATGCTTCTTGGCACTACAGAGTCCATTAAAAATGGATGTTCTTGCATAACAGGTGGTTCATAGGTTTTAGTTTATTTGTTAGTTTTTCTATGAAGCACCTGATAAACTACAATCTGCCTTGTAGACCTTGAAGTTCGGTAAGATTACCTGGTGGTTTTAGGTTCGTTATGGCCTTAACCTTATCGGGGTCTACTCGTATCCCTGCTTATGATGCTATAAATCTAAGCATTTTGCCTGTTTTGATGTCGAAGACACATTTTTTCGGGTTGAGTCTCAATTTGTACTTCAAACAACGTTTTAATACTAAATCGAGATCTTGTACATGTTGTTCTTCTGTTTTTAACTTAACCACAATGTCATCCACGCNTCGAGATCTTGTACATGTTGTTCTTCTGTTTTTAACTTAACCACAATTTCATCCACGCAGTCGTTGAGTGAGTGTAATATGTAATCACTAAAGATAAATGTCATCACCCTTTGATACGTGGCCCCAGCGTTCTTGAGACCAAAGGGCATCATTGTGTAACAAAAGGTTCCCCATGGTGTCATAAAGGTTGTCCGAAACTGATGCTCCGGGTTGATTCGTATTTGATTGTATCCCGAGAAGCCGTCCATAAAGGATAATAGTGCATGCCCAGCAGTTGAATCAACAAGTTGATCGATGTTAGGTAGAGGAAAATCATCCTTTATGGTTGCAACATTTAAATCCCGGAAGTCAATGCACAAGCGAATGCTTCCATTCTTCTTCAGAACAATTACCATGTTGGACACCCACTTGGCGTAATCGATAGCTCGAATGAAGCCAACTTGATAAAGCTTGGTGATCTCATTGTGAACTGCTAATGCCACCTCGGGCTTAACCTTTCGTACTTTTTGTTTCACCGGTCTCAATTTCGGGTCAAGGATAATATTGTGTTGGACAATTTGGGGGTCTAGCCTAGGCATGTCTATGTAGGACCAAGTGAATGCTTTCATATTTTCCCTAAGCACATTCTCGATGTCTTTGACCAAGTGCGGTTGTAATAGCATGCTTAATTTTAATACTTTGATTTCCCCATCAGGCATGGTAATGGGGGTTTCGGCCAATGGGTCTTCGGTGATATTCTTAGCTTCTATGTCTAGGAATTTTGTCATGCCTTCATAATTGTCTGTTGTTTATTGTGTTGAGGCTACGACTATGTCATTTGTTGATGAACTTAAGTTGATGAGATTTATGTTAATGTCTCTTATAATTTTGCCGTATGGTCCGTCAATAATTAACGGTGTGGTTAAATGCTGGCAGTCCATTGAGCTTGCTCCTGCCAATAAACAGAGAGCTGAATAAGAGAAAGGGGGAACATTCTATGCCTTTTGGTAATTTTAAACTATGTGTACATGCATAATGGTGGATTATCATCACACTGGGATGTATGATAGTTTAAGGCCTTACCAGGCCGCAAGTGGCAGTTTAAGGCCATACCGGGCCATCACTGGGTTGGGAAATGGTAGTTTAAGGTCGTACCCGGCCTAGATTGGGTTTACATTAGAATGTTTAGTGTAAATATGTGAAATGGGGTCCACAGGGGAACCAGGAAGTAATAATCTCTGTTTTTAATAATTTTTACATTGTTTTTGGGCAAATTTTAGCGAAAAATAAGTAAAAAAGGACAAAATGGCAAAAAGGAGCAACAGCGGCGTAAACGGTGACGTCAACGTCAGCAGAGTGCTATATAAAGAAGGGGGGGTTTATTTTGTTTCTTACTTTGAATCGTGAGCGTAAGCGACAGAGCGTAAACTGTTAAAGCGTAAGCGTAAACTGTTAAAGCGTAAGCGTAGACGATCATGCCTGGCGTAAGCGTAAACTTGCTCATGAGCGTAGACACCGAAGAGTAACCCTTAGCGTAGACGCCCACCCAACACTAAACCCCAGCGTAGACACAGAGTGTAGAATTTCAGGCACTAGCATAGACAGTTCTTTTCTTCAGCGTAAACTTGTGCAATCAGTGTGAAGGAGGTCGAGATGGGCAAAGGAAAAGAAGTGGAAGGCCAGGGGAGGAAGGGTCCCAACTTGACCTTTGTAGAGGAGACTGAAGCCATGTTGCAGTGCCTGCCCCAGCCAAGGATCTCGTCATGGCCTGTGACTTCCCACAGGTAGGCTTTGATCCCTGCCTCTGCTATTATTTCTTTGCTTCTCTCTTTTTTAAGCGTAGACAGTCTCGGCATATACGCCGAGCATAGAGGGTTTGTAGCGTAGAGGGTTTTCAACGTATATGCCGAGCGTGAATTCATAGCGTAAATTTGGTTTAGCGTAGACTGTCAGGGCGTAATCAGTTTTATCAACGTAAGTAATTTTCCTGCACTATTATGTCAGCATAAGCCACGGCGTCATCAGTTCTCTATGCGCGAAGTTTTGTCAGTGTGATTTCTTTGTTTTATCAGCATAAATCTTGTTTACTATGACGGCGTATACATCGAGGGTTTGTTCAGCATATATGCTGTGTGTGCGCAGTTGCCTTCACAGTGTAGACTTATTTTTCATATTTCTGGCATAAACTTGTTTGCTCAATGTCGGCGTAGACTGTTTACTCTGAAAGCGAACTTGGGTGTATACGCTGAGGGTTTCTTCGACGTATACGCTGAGCATAAAACAGTTCATTGTCGGCGTATATGCTGAGTTAAGCAGCGTATTTCTCTAAGCATAAATGGTTTCGCCAGCGTATACGCTAAGTGTAAACAGTCAGCAAATTTTTAGATTTTTAGGTGTCAACTCCTGATGTAAATCCTCACTTTTTGGGCTGTTTTGAAGCATGTCTAATTTATCGTGGCATCTTGATTGTTTACAGGGACAATAAGCGCTTCCTCCTTGTTGTTGAGCTTGTCAGGGTGTTAACATGGGTTGGCCCCGTTGAAGCTGAGGAGCTTCCCACGGATCTAATCGTGGATAACAACAGGGTTTGGTTCAGGGAAGGTGCATGTGGATTTCTGGCCTTCCTGTTGGATAATTTTGATGTGGCCATCTGGTCGAACTTTAGCGAAGTGATTGCAAGGAGCGTGCTTGAGGTAATGCTGCCGGGAGCTACAGAGGGTGTCATGGTCTTCATAGAAGACATTGACGAGGGGCCACTTGTTAACGAGGATGGTTCTACCCACGGGCCCCGGTCTACATGCGAACTAACGCTCATGTGGGCACTATTTCTGTGAGGGTTAGACTACCTCAACAATACTCTGTTCATAGTTGCCTGCGTGCACACAATATTCCAGAATCCTCCCGGCATAGTGTACCGAGTGGACAGGTAGGCCTATTTAAGTTTATTGTTTCCTTTCGTTGTTTGGTGTTTGTTTCTTGTTTCAACCTGGATGGGACATGCATTAAGAATGAAGGACTAGCTCTTGCTCACACTGCCCTGGAGGCATTCATGACGGGCCCCACCCTTCATGGAATCGTATTGGGTCAAACGAAGGGAGCGATCGTCCATTTTCACAAGCAGTTCTCTAGAGTGTTCGCGATGTGCAAAGCTCATGGGTGGCTTCATGAAGACTAGTCGAACAAAGGGCCAATCTTCCCTCATGACTCTGGCAGCACATCTAAATCCACCACTAACGGTAAATGATAACATTTCCTAGATATGTTAGTGAGTTGGTCCAATTGTTTGGAGTTACGCTGATATGACCATTTTAAATTTTTTTTACAGTTGATGCACCTCCTAGTGAGGATCCGGTGACAACTGGACGAACTGAAACTACCTTGTCGATGAAGTTCGGGGAGGTGACTAAGACTCAAAAGTGGTTGCGTAGACAAGCTCCATCGTCCATCGTTCGTTTCCTGGATAATGCCGGCCTCATGGAGCTCTTTATGACCCCGAGTCCTGACGTATTCGTAGGGGAGATGATTGGGATCGTGGACTCTTTTAATGAGTCTGTCTCATTCTACAGCACCCGGATTAAGGATGTCAAGGTAATTTTTCATCTGTCACCCGAGTTCTTTTCAAACTTATTTGGCGTACCGGCAAATGGCTTAAATATAGTATTAGACAGAGCTCATAAAGAGCTCCATATGGTTCGTGAGTTGGAAGATTGGCTAGGCGTGGCCAAGGGTGCCAAGGGATTCCCGATGCAGGGGAAAGCAAAACTTGTGGAAGTGAATGAATTGTATCCCCTATTCAGGGCATGGGTATTCCCCAAAACCCTTTCCCAGGTGAAGTGTCTTTGGGTTGAGGCTGTTCGTGTCATGCGAACTGTCTTGGAAATGGGCATGCGATATAACTGGGCACGATTTCTGTTGTTGGGCATGCACAAGGAGATAGTGTAGTTGCGTTCGAATGTCGAGGCACAATCCCACTTCACCTTCACATTCTTCACCAGTTATCTTTGTCGTTTTGTTGAGTTCCTAGTAGTCTGTGTAGACAACAAGTTTGTTCTACAGGATTGGGGTTAGCTATCCCGCCCATGGATCAATCACTTGTTTGAGACAGCAAAATCCCAAGATGCACCTGAAGGCATTGATGAATCTGTTTCTATTACTACAGGGGGATCATCTGACGCTTCAATCCACACACGTGATAGTTTGGGATTGGAGCCAGACGACGTATCCTACACTGCTAGAAGGGTAGAATGGGTCATCAAGGAGACTATTAGCCAAGCCAAGTCAAAGTTAAAAAGGCCTGAACGCATGACTGAGGAAGTCTCTGATGTGAACCCGCCACGCGTGAAGCGCATACGCTTCAAGATACCTGGTAAGCGGACCTCGCCCGCTTATTACTTTATCGTTTTCGTTTTGTTTATAACTTTTACTTCAATCACTTATGTGTCATTGATATTTTTGGCTTAATTTAAAAAAATGTGAGGAAGCAGGCTTTAGAGACTATCACTGAGGAGGAGGAAACCAACACGGAGAAGAATAACGAGGAGGAACATACGGAGAAGAGCCAGGGCAGAGGAACGGAGGAGTTAAGGGAAAATACCACTAAAACTACACGTTGGACGATCAGGACGCTGTCAACCAAATGTTCAGCAGCTTCGTTAAGGGAAATCTGGACTTGGGTGACCCCCTAGAGGGTGACAAGGATCATGGTACATTTTCCTTTTTATTTATTTTTGAATTACTTGACCAATTATTATTCCTATGGTATTTTATTTTTGTGTTTTTATCCTGTTCAGATGAAGGCAGCGAGACTAGGACGGTGTGGCTGGACGTACCCATGAAAATGTTTCCTCCTGAGAGGACCACGGAGGTTAGTTCGTCCCATACCCATGAGCCATTTACTTGGTCTGAAATGCCAAGAAAAATGGATTTTGTGGCTAGAATCGCGGAGGAAGTTGTTGAACGGATCCAGGAAGCCCACCCTGACATAGGTATAAATCATTTAGAGGTTTGGAATTTCACATCTTATTTATATTATCCTAACATTTGTATTTTTCGCGTGGGTAGGTGCTCAATTGAGATGGGATCCCTCTGAAAGCATTAGCATAGAAAGTTTAACCACACTTTCCCTAGAAGTGGAACAGGTGCCAAGGCCTGTTTACGATGGAGTTGCGGAAGGATTTGTGCACAACACTAAGTCCTTATGGACCTGTAGGCATTCCATTGAGCAGTTGTGGCTACAGATTCAGGCAAAAGAAAAGGAAGTCTCTAAATTGCCAGTGGAACGTGATGATCTAAAGGCTCGGTACGAGTTCGCCGCTGCCAAACTAAGCGAAGATCGCTCTTGGCGAACGTCCGAGGTTACATACACTAAATATTGGAATCTATTGAATTTTCATGCGTCGCTAACTCAGAGAATGGTAGAGCGCAAAGCCCAAATTGATCTCCTGAACCTTAAATGTCAAAATTGGAAAGCCTTCGCTTCCAAGGTTCGTAAGTGGGGTCAGGATGAGAAAAATCACAAACATTACTACAAGAAGTCGTTAAAAGAGGTGTCTATTGAAAAGCGCCAACTAGAGATGTTTGTGGAGGGTTTGGGTTTG
>MNCI01002098.1:354600-402937 GCA_015680685.1 Gnetum montanum | reverse complement strand
GTTGATATTATTGTAATAGTTTTTTAATTTTCTTCCTTTTAATGTTAGGTGATGTGTTAACGGGTATGATTCTATATTCAGCGTCCCCTTCGCTGATCACATTGAATGGTAATTCAGCCCAAGGGACGTCTGATGGAATGGCTTCCGTGTTAGTATTTTTAGATGTTTTGATAGTTGGCATGATTTCTGTGCACATTTCCACTTGAGCAGTTGTATGTACAGTGCCAGACGTAGGCGTTTCTGTTTTAGGTGGGTCTTGTTCCATGTTTAAAGGCTCATTGTTTACCAGTTGTTGCGCATTTTCATCGTTTCATTTAGGCTCTTCAAGCTCGACTTCTGAGCCTTGGTCCATGTCTATGTGTGATGAAATGATGGGCGTAGCAGCCTCCCCGTGTATGATGATTTCACCACCTTCATAAGGCAGGTGGATCTCTTGGTGTATATGGGAGGAGACCGCTTTTAGTTGGGCCAACTAGGGTCTCCCTAATATTAAGTTAAATCCTGGCATTTCGTCGACCACTAGGAAATCAGCAGACGTGGGAAATTGATCCCCTGTTATGAAGTCTAAGGTCACTGTGCCTTTGACCATTATGCATGACCCGCTAAATGATTTTAAACATGTGGTTGCGGTTGGTTTGATTAATTCAGTAAGCCCTAGTTGTTCAATGATGGGGTACGGTACTACGTTTGTGGCAGCTTCATCGTCTACGTGTACCCTGTGTATCTTGAACTGGTTTATGCATATCGTTATGAACATGGGGGCTGTTGTTATTTCCCCTGTTTACTTGTCCACCTTAATGTTGTCGTCATGGAAACTCAAGGGTTTAGGAGTGGTCCCGTGAGACGAGTACATTACCGCATGGATGGCGGGTTCGTTCGGGGGCAAGTCCTCGCTTACCGGGATCGACGTTAACATGCGTACTAGAGCTTCTTGATGTGTTTGGGATGTTAGCACCATGTCATACAAGCTCAACGAAGTGTTCTTTTGCTTCAATGCTTGGGTGACTTGTGTTAAGGTCGTTGCTAAGTCTCTACTATTTGGGGCGTTTTTATCTATGATAACTGGGTCCATTGGGCCCAATAATTTTATTTCATGTTTTGTTGGTTTGTCATTTTTATTCGAAGCTATCATTTTAAGCAATTCATGTTTTTCAGATGATTCTCCTTCATTACCTGCGTCTGATTGGTTGTTAGGTGACGACATAGGTACAAAGTTAAGTGGAATGGGCTTAGGTGGCCCCAAGGCTAACTGTTGGTGTTCCTTCTCCACACGTTCACATGTAAGCCTCTCTGCTAGGTGTTCTCATGTGTGGCGTGGAGGTGGGGCTAATCTTGGAGCCTCGGGCTACCCTGGGATTCACACCACATACGGAGGTAGGCAGGGTTGCGGTTGGACAGTCGGATGTGGTGGAGTGGAAGGCTGGCCAGGTACCCTAATGACGTAGGGGCTGGGTTTGCCTTGCGTTTGTGTGGTGGAGGCTTGGTAATCATTAGGATTTTTGGGTATCCTAACGACATATGGGGTTGGTTTTGGNGCACCCAACATTAACACTGTCTATCCCCAATATAAATAGGAAACATCTAATAGGTCGTTCGTAGTTCAGATTCCCCCCCGCTGTGTGCACACCCACGCCTCAACCACCATGTGCTCCCCAGCAGCCATACATCGTCTGAATACCCNATGGTGTTAGGCGTGGGTATGGCCGAGGGTATTCAGACGATGTATGGCTGCTGGGGAGCACATGGTGGTTGAGGCGTGGGTGTGCACACAGCGGGGGGGAATTTGAACTACGAACGACCTATTAGATGTTTCCTATTTATATTGGGGATAGACAGTGTTAATGTTGGGTGCATTGGAATCATCATCAAGGTAGATTGAATTGATGACGTATGGCGCCTCTTTGGTGTTCAAGGGATCTTTGTACACCCCCATAGCTTGATTCTGTGGTTGGACCAGGTTCGCCTCATCAAAAGTGATTTGGCCTTCATTGATCATCCGTTGAATATCCTATTTCAAAGTGAAACAGTAATCTGTACCGTGCCCATTTCGTTGATGGTAGTCACAAAAGCGATCCATTCTAAAGCCTTTGGGTTCGAGAGGCTCATTCGGCGTTGCTAAGCTTGGGTTCTAAATGAGTTGACAAAACTGGTCATGTCTCTGGATGGCCGCGGGGGATAACTGTTTATGTTTCATCAACCCAGCCTTCAGGAGTTGATCAAAGAGCTAGGAGGGCTTCATTGGCAAAGGTGTATATTGAGAGGGTTCTTTCCTCTCGAATTTTCGCGTACGGTTCGTTGTTGGGTTTTGTGATGATGATGATTCCGGTGCGGTTCTGGGAATTCGTTTATTGTAGTTAGTAGGGGTTGCGGGCGGTTTATTTTGGTGTGTCATGTTTGCTTGTTGCGCGCCTGCTATTGCTACTATGGTAGTCTTAGCCTTCTCTTTATCTTTTTTAGTGTGTTGATTTCTCAAGGCTAAGTATGCAAGGTCATGGCTATTTTGAGCTGCTTCTTCTATATTCTTAATTTGTACAAAAGCCTGGTTAAGATTACGCCCATTAAGGTAATACAGTTTGGATTTAAAGAAATCATTAACAGCTCTCTTCAGGATTGTGAGCAAGTACATCTGGGAGATCAGCTCGTGCAACTCGTTGAGGACGGTGCTCCACCTCTGAATAAATTTTTGTACAGGTTCAAGCGGTGCTTGCTGGACCTGTATGAGGTTGTCCAATGTAGCCTCAAGTTTCAAGTTGTACTTGAACCTGATCACAAATTGGTGTAATAAGTCTTCCAAAGAGAAGATGGAATTCCTTGGCAGAGCCCGATACCAATCAACTGCTCTCCCTGCGAGGGACATGGGGAACACTTAGAGAATGGCGTGGGACCATGCTTGGAGTAGCGTGCATTCTAATCTAAATGTTATTAAGTGTGCGTTGGGGTCTGTCTCCCCATTGTATTTGGTTAGTGTTGGTAAGCAGATGCCTTTGGGCAAGGTTAAGGGTGGGACAGAGGAGCTAATGGGGTCATCTTGGTAGAAGTCCACTACCTTCAACTCCCCATCGGCGACTGTTTTGAGGCGTTTTACCTTGTCAGTTAATTCCTGCATCAATTTCTTGGCATCTGTCCAATCTTGGGCACTAGGTAACAAGGCAACTTGTGGTTGTGGTATATTGTATAGGTTAGACTGTTGGATGGTCGGTTGAAAGGCCGAAATTTGCATGGTTGGCGGCTGTGTTTGTGGAAGGTGAACAACATGTGGCGCTAAGGATGATACATTATATGCAGGGGGTTGTTGCTGCTGCAGTTGTGATCGTATTTGGGGAATGTTAACATGTGGAAATGTGTGAGATGGCACATTGTGATGAGCGGGTTGGTGTGATGGCACACCCATCACTAGCCATTGCCCGGTCACGTTGTGCGAAGGGACCCCTTGTTGGGTTACGGCGGTCGAGGGGGCTGCGTGCATTTGAATGTAAGGGATGTAGTGGGCGGATGTGGAGGCTGGTATTACGTGTGGCATCCCTATCACTTGGGGTGGGAATGTCAGTCCGACGCTTTCATGAGGGGGCAATGCTTGCGAGGATGGGCCTGCTGCTGCAACCGGTATGATTGCGAAAGGGAAGGTGTCAGGTTGGGGGTTGCTCGAGGGAGAAATATGCACTAGTGCTGATGTTTCTGGTGGTGGTGCTTGGGCACGGGTGAACCTAATGTGCTGGAGGGGCATGATTTCATCTGTATCGGGATGAAAATGGGGTTAATGTGTGCTTGTGGGCTCAGAGTGTGGTAAGAATCCTCTTGTTCAGATTGAGCAGCGAATTCGTCCTCTTCCTCTAGTTGGGGCTCTAGCGAAGGTTGATCCAACGAGTGGCTCCTTTGCAGGAGGCGTTGTGTGACGAGCTCCGAATACTACTCCGAAACAGGGATTACATCATATGGTGAAGGGATGAACTCACATCCCCCTCTGTAAAAGAGTTCGAACTGCCTCTTTACCTCCATTTCGGCTCGGTCTACAGCCAGGCCAGCTTGTATCTTAATGCATATGAAATTGTATTGATCCTGGGTTATAATGTTGGAGGCCGGGTCTCTCCCTTGCAACCTTAGGGACTAGATGGGCCCCGTGTTGGGTTGTACTCCCAGGTGTTGCATGATAGGCTGTTGGACAGCCATGGTGCCCACGACGTCGGTTACTTGAGCTGTTGCAGCGGTGGTGTTCACGGGGTTCATGATGAATTGTTAAGGGTATGACATGGGGTGGAGGAGTGAAATTAGTGTACTTGGTACAGCGTAAACTAGGTGACAAAGTGCAGCGTATACGCTTCACGTTCAATGTATAGCATCAGCGTAGACAGCGTATATAGCATGGGGGGTGCAGCATATACAGCTTCGAGGTGTAGCGTAAAATAGGATATAGCATAAAACTAAGTTTAGTGTAAAACAGGGCACAACGTAAAATAAAGCACAGCGTAAAACAGAGTACAGCATAAAACAGAGTACAGTGTAGAACGAGGCGTAGCGTAAAACAAGACACAGCATAGAGAATGCAGCGTATGGTTTTCTGGCTAAGTTTTAATAGGGACAGCATAAACACTGAACAGCGTAGACGCTGGACAGTTTGCGGGCTGAGCTTTTGGACCAGGCTGCGTAGACGCTTGGAGGGTTTCAACAGGAAGCAGCGTGTGGTTGGTGGTGTATACGCTCAATAGTGTAAATGCTGGGAAGTTTGCGAGTAAGGGTTTTAGGAGGCCCTCCTTCTAGCGCCAATTTCTGTACCGCCTGAAATCGTCAGTCTTCGGCTGGAAGGAAACAAAGATCGTGGGATCGCAGGATGCGCGTAGAAGACCCTACCTTCGCCTGAGGGCGAGCTGGAGTGCACGAAGGTAGAGTACCTTGGGTGGTCCGCACGCAGATCAGACAAGGATTTCCCGAAATGTATGCCGAAGTGCTATACGCTGGGTTATGTGTAAACGGCGTAACGGGCGTAAACAAGAGCGTAAACAGTGTAACAGATGTGAATAGGGCATAAATGTAAACAAGCGTAAACAGAACACATGTAAGAAATCAGCGTAAACTGTAAATAATGATATTACAGAATGAGAGTATAGTGTACCGGTCTAACGCAGTTGTGATGGAACACAAGGCAGACGAAAAGCCTCGATGGGTGTAGGAATGACTCGGCTGGTTCGCGCTGTAGGCGAAGCGTAGAGACTGTGTGCCCAGCGTACAGGACTATCTAGCGTAAAAGGTTTTTTAGCTCTGGTGCGTAGCGTCAATGCTCTCCAGTCTGCTCTAGGATTTTTCCAACCCCCTTGTGCAAGTGGAAAAGTGAGGTTTTTATACCGGTTGTTATGCTAGACTCGGGTTGGGCGACACGTGGACGTTGACCGGGTGTAAAAAGGGCGTAAAATTTACAAGTGTACAACATATTACATCTGCTGAGTGTATACGGTGGGCGTATACGCTATATCAGGTGGGCGTAGACTCTGGGCGTATACGCTGGATATGCTGCGTGCAGATGCTGTGGAAGCTGGGCGTACACGCTGAGCGTATACACTGACAATGGCTAGGCGTATACGCCGGGCATATACGCTGATGATTGCTGACTTGCTTCAATTCTTGCTCTTCGGTGATGTCTTCATTCTGTCTTTGGAGATTCCATGTCGGGCGTAAACATTTGTCGTACCCTCTGAGTGTACATGTGAAGTGTGCATGTAAGTTGGATGTCTACGCCGGGCGTATACGCTAGGCGTAAACATTTGCCGTACCCGCTGGGCATGTACGCTGTTGATGTCGGGCGTATACGCTGGGCGTGTACACTAGTACTGCATACTTAGTGAAAATTAAGTGTTTTGATCCCCAAAGTTGCAATGTGCGACACCAAATGTATCCTTGGTTGTCCGTGGGTCCCAGGGACCTGCTTCTTGCTAGAGAAGTACCAAGCTCGAAATTTTGTGATGTTTTAATGGAGGCTATTGAGTGACATATAGGGGAGGAAGTGGTGGGTCATGCCCACCCTCACCACTAGGGATACCAATGCCTCTTGAGGGCTAAAATGCAACAACATAGAGTGAGTTAGTACCTTGTAGCCAAAACCATAAACAAAACTAAAAATATAGAACATAAAATGCATCTTACCTACAAAGATTCTAGCTCCATAACCTCTAGGAATAGTAGTGGAAGACCTTCCTACAAATGATGAAGGATCTAGTTCTTCATCATGCTGACCAAATCAAGATTCCCAAGATCAATTCCAGAGAGGATGCTAGTCCTATCTATAGTAGTTTAGATAAGCAGCTCCTAGAGAATAACAACCATAGAGGTCTTGCCTATAGTAGTGGTAATCTAAGTGGTACGAGATTATTCCATTGTGAGTGTACTTTCAAAAAGATAATAAGAACTCTCTACCTAAATTCCTTGAATGAAAATCTCTCTCTTACACTATTCAACTAACTCCTCCTTAAGTCTCTTAAGGTAGGCCCCATGATCTACCTTGTATTGTGACTTGTGGACGTTTTTTTTACCCCACTCTAGGATCCAAGCATAGTGATCTTTCCAATCCTCAACCTTCTAGGAGATGAGGTCCATTTGCATATGTTATTTTTTCATCTCCCATAAGATGACTACTTTGTTCTGAAATCTATGCTAGTAGTGGGCCCCCATGATCTCCTTAGTTCACAATTCCCCTTCGTTAGCCACTTGGGCTTCCACAAAGGCCTTGCAATCTTGGAGATCTCTAATTGTCTCCTCTTTCCATTGTGTCTTCTTGCTTAAGGCCACAAATTCCTCCGATACAGATTCATTGGACATTTCTAGCTTCCATGAAGTTTGTACATATGACATTGCTAAATGAGTATTAGTCTTGAATAACTTCATGAGTATACTAGATACATTGAAGGGAAGCTTAGGCAAGGAGTTACTCTCCATGTCTTTGCTGAGTTCCACTCCATGGAAGGCACTACACAAACATGAAATACTATTATAAACATAATACACAATCTAAGATAGCCATAACATGAGCGTAGACTATAACATAGCCAAACAATTGAAGCATATAAAATAAAGTTCTCACCTATCTTGGGTGAAACTTGCTGCAACCAACCAATGATGTCCTTAGCCAATCCATGCATGAACTCCACTTTATTTAGAGTCTCTATCCATGGTTTCACATGAAACATAGGGGTTGGATCTTGCACTAGTGGCTCAAGAAGTACTGAAAGCATAATATTCATCAAAAGGTTAGGATGAAAATGATAGTTAAATAATAAGATAAAACAAAAACATTGAGGCATGGGCATAGCTGTATCCTCCTCCTCTTCCTCCTTTGGGATGATGATGGGTGATGTACCTTGTACTACCTTATCAAACAAGGCATCTAGGTAATCTATATCTGCATCGCCAAATCCCTTAGCCTTAGGTCACTTTAGGAGTGTCTCTTCTACATGCCTTAGTTTTGCCTCTGCAATAGCTTAGCTTGCTAGAGCCTGATGCTTGTCTACAATCATAGCACATAGAAAACCAATTAACGCATGAAACCAGCACATAGCCATAAAAATTTAAAGCATAAAAATCAAATAGTAAAACTTAAAAAAAGCATACCTGTGACCACTTACTATGATGAATTATGATTTTTTAGGTCAAGTTGAGTTGATACTAGTGGTGCCTCCTTCATAGGCCTCTTGAGTTTCTTTCTAACTACCCCTTTAGCTTCCTTACATAGTCATTTGGCATCTAGGATACTAGTAGGAAATGTGAGAGGCTCCTCATCATCAATACTATTAAGGGATTTTCATTGCCCAACATCAAGATTATTAATGGTAATGGAAAATGAACCATCCATTTCCTCTGATGGGTTATGGGCCTACACTATTGCATAAATGTGCTTTATCCAAGGCCTAGAAAGTTACCCTGGTTCTTGGAGAATCCATTTCCCATTCCTGTAAACCACTAGAAACTCTGCAAACCTCTTCAAATAACCTACAAAAATGTAAAATGCATGTGGATTATTATATAAGTGTTTGCATGGAGTCTAAGAATCTCCTCTGGAAGCCCAACAACCAAAGTAGTCACCCAGGTGAAACTTGGTGCCTTCCATCAAGACCTTCTTAAAGGTTCACCCCTGTGCAATGCCAATCACATTCTTTTGTAATAATAGTTTAGGAAATGCATTATAATTGAACAAAGGATATGATTCCTTTGCATTAGGATTTGCGAATCCATCCATGGAAATTCTGGGAAGGTCCATGTTGGCACCAAGAAACTCCAAAACTTTGTCACGATGGCTTGATTCCTTCACTATCCTAGTGGGAACCTTTGCCCCATTAGCAGGGATACCAAACAAGTCACAAAAGAGGCCTACATCAATGTCCATGTTCACCCTCATACATCAAATGATGGTGCTAAAATGACCAACCTTCTCATCAAATGAGTTGATGACATGAAACATCTTTGTAGCAAGTATGTAAGTGATAGGTGCCATAAATACATCAAACAAAATTGCATGCTAGGTGTTTGCTTGAATGTATCTAGGCGTCTATCCCTAGCCACTTCTATGTTGGTGTCACCTGACCAAACTTTAGGATGAGGGTATCCTCATGACATGTTCCTGAAAGTGGTATGGTGAAATTAGTAGAGGTGGAAGGTCATACAAAGTAATAATCAAAGTTTAGTATTAACATAAGTAAGTTTAAAAACCAGTCAAAGAAATAGAACACTTAAAGTTATAACCATGAAACACTAGAAGTTATAGCCTTATGTTTACCTTTCCTTTTGATTCTTCAGTGTGGTTTGAATGGAGGTCCTAGCTGCAAGGGTCTAATCCATGCTATCGATGTCTACCCACTAGTTCTGCATTGTTCTATCATCCTTACATTTCTTGTATATGAGGTTGAACAGTGAGGTGTATGCATCAAAGTTCCTTCTTAATTGTTGATACAAAATAGTTCTAATCTAAGGACTCTTGTTGAATTCATTCAAATTAGTTTGAGCTACTATCAATATTTGATCATTGATGATCAAGCCTTGATCATTAACCTTATACCTATAAAAATTTTGTAAAACTAATGAACTTAGAGAAGATAGTTAACCCAAAACTATAAAAACATTACAATAACCATGCTTACCCTTGTAGACAATACACAGTGCTACGTGGGTTTTGGAATAATGTGTTGGCTTGATGCACCACTAGTAGAGTATTGTCAGCATTATACTAACTATACTCTAGCATCAACTAGATATCTATGACGTAATGTGGACTAATGGAATTTGTCACTTCTCCTACTAGTGGCTTATTGATAATGAACCTAGAAACCAAGCTAGATGCCCAAGGTAGAAAAGAGTCCACTGTAACCCTAGCCATATCTGTAGACAAGTGTGACCACAACATCACATTGACGTTTTGTAGAATGTAAGGAATTCCCTTACCCTAGGGGAAAACTACAGTGATAGCTTTCTCAAAGGCATATCAGAAGTGGGGTATTGGTCTTGGGATGACCAATGTAGCAAAAAATACCAACCAACTCTACAATGATGAGGATGGCCCTCAAGAAAACCCTACATAAAGTCAAATAAAAGCATTATGACCATTTGGCATTACTTAGCAAATTTGGTAAAACATCTAGTTGGAGATGAAATTAGCCTCTATAAAAAGTTCTAAGGTGTTTATCTAAATTAGCTTAAGGAGTTCCACAAGAAAATATTATTATGATCTTGTGTAGCCTTACATTATGAAAATATTTAGAAAATTTGGAAAAACATCTTGTCAGAGCTAAAATTATCCTCTGTAAAAAGCTCTAAGGTGTTTATCTAAGTTAGCTTAAGAAATTCCATAAAATCATTATTACCATCTTTTATGGCCTTTTAATTCATAACCAAAATTTTATAGCCAAAACTAAGCCTTAGTCTAAATTATGCATAAATCTAGAAAAATTATGTATAAATTTAGAAAAAACATTGAAACTATACATAAATTTAAAACTTAAAAAAGCATATGGCCTTAAGCCTTTCAAAATAGTAAAGATTTTGATATTCTTAAAAAAAAACTTTAAAAATAAGTTTTACATGTTGACAAGGAAAGCTACACATATCAATTAGTTCCATACCCAAAGGGGTAATGTGCTACAACCGCAATTTTGCCTTACTTAGATAGCCATAACCAAAAATTTATCAAAAATTCATACAAGCTCTAATTTTAGTGATTCCACCATGGAAATAATTTTGAAATCACCATCTTTGTATTAATGACCTTTGTAACTAGAGATACACAACCGTTTTTACATAGAATATAGACAAATTAGCAGAACAATCGTAGCCATCACCATGAATCCCTTTTTTGCATAGGGTTGGTAAAAAATTCACCATAAATTTATTTAAGCTCCAAATAGAGTCATTCCACAACTGTTTAAAATATTAAATCGAGTCCTACATATCCATGCTTAAAAAAAATTCAAAATGCTTGCTACTTATTTAGAAAAAAAAAATTTCAAGTTAGATGAAAATTTGAAATTGACACAAACCTCCTTTTGACATAGGCTTAATAAAAAATTCATTTTAAGCCCAATCAAACTAATTCCATCTCCATTGAAATGATGAAGCCATGAGCCACTCAAAAATAGATAAAAATTAGCCAAAAACTCTACTATTTACTTAGAGAAGATTCATGAACGTAAATGAAAATCTAAAAATAGCATAAAAACCTAACTGCATGACCTTAGAAAAATAGCCATAACTCTAGTGTTATTAATCCAAATTGAATGAGAGAATAGCCATTAGAAAGCTTAAATGAAGGGATAAAAATTCATATTATCAAATGTTAAAAACACATAGCTATTTTCTTAAGAAGAATGCACAACTTTACTTGCTTTTTTAATGTAAAAATCTAAAAAGCTAAAACCCAACTTAACATAGCCATAAAAACATAGTTAAAATAGCCAAAATGATTTATACCCATTAGAAAACACACCAAAATAATCAGGTAGGATTTTTTTGAAATTTAATTTTGATGAATACTTTGGCCTAGATCTGAAAAAATGGCCATACCCCCAAATTTTGCGAAAAAAGCATGAAAATAGCAAGTTTGATTTAAAAATTAAATCTACTAATGTCAAAATAATGAATGAACCATGGATCCACCTAGAAATAGCAAAAATAAGAGGTATTATTTCATCAAAATTTCATTTTACCCCTTCTATCAGCATAGATATGAGAAAAATAACACTGCATATGGTAAGGAAAATATGAGAAACCCATAGAAAATAGCTAGAAATGAAAACAAAGATATGTAGACCTTCCGATCTTGGAGTGGTGATGGATGAGGCCTAGATAGAGATAGGCCTAGGAACCTCTAATAGCTCCCTAGCACAATCTTCTACCTTCTAGATCCTTGGATTTTGGATTTTCCCTCAATGTTGTTTCGGTGCCATGATAAGCTCAATGCTAAGAGTAGTTTGAAATTAAAAAAAATAGAAGTTCAACACTATGTGCAAGAAGGATGGAAGGCTTCCACAATAAATATTGGTGCTTTCTCCATAAACAATATTTTCTAGATCTCTTCTCCAATTTTTAGTTTGCAAAAATGATAATTATGATTGAAAACTTGCAAATATAAAGCACATCTAAACCTAAAATGCTTCCATCTACACCCTAGTTGCCCATTTAGTGCACCATAACTCCAAGTGCACTAAAATGCAAGGGGGAAAACTCTCTTCAATGTTGAGATTGGTGGGAAATAGCTTTACTTTTCAAAATTTTAAATTTTGAGAGGTGCTCCCCACCATATGCCCTCACTTTTTATCTTAAAACCTACATCAACGTTGAGCAATTTTTTAATATTGATACTTAGAACCATGTTGCAAGCTTAACTCCCATGCATCAATGCTGAGGATGACTATGCCAACATGATACATGTCTCCCATAGCCCAAAAACACAAAAAACATAACCCTCTTACCTTCTTTAGTAGTAAAAATCTACCTTTTTTCAATTATGGGCTCTTGAAAGGGGGTTAGACATGAACGAACTAGACAACTTGGGTTTCCATCTTGCCTACCATGGAGCAAAAAGGAGGGGGTGAGATGGAACACCTATCCCTATTCCCTAGTACCCATCTAGTCCAAGTTTAACAACAAAGTGGGTCCCACATGACCAAGAACCCCTCCATGCATCTTTGATAACCCCAGAACCTTACCAAGCCTAGTTGAAAGATTGGGATTTGGTATGGGAGGCTTCATCCATGCTGAGGATCTCACCCCCAACATGGATATTTTGGGTGAAGCCAAAAGTAACCTAAATTGACTACCTAGTAGCCACATCTCAAAGCTTGGTAACCCCTAAACCTTTTTAGAACCCTATGGAACTTCCAGATGCCCCAAAAGTAGTTAAATATGGCATAAAACTATCATCCCCCTTCCATCCATATTAGGGTGATCATGCCCAACATGGAAGAAAGGGGGGGAGACTACATGAGGCACCTATGATCTCCCAAACTGATAGATCTTAGTACCAAACATTGACTATCGACACCAGCAACCCCAAATGCTAACATGCATGGATGATTGGTTGTCAATCTAGCCTAGATCTCACTTTCTTGATTGAGGGAGACCTCTTCCATGTTAAGCATCCTAGTTCAATCATGTATGGAATGGGGAAGACCAAAATCCCCTTCATAGCCTTCAAATGATCAAATTTTGATCTTAGACATTAATGGCCAACACTAGCCTTTAGACACTCATGCATAGTCAAATTTGGCCATAAAAGGCTAAAAAATGTTTTCCCCCTAGTCTTCCACACTGATCATGGAATCCCCTACATGGAGAAAATTTTGGGAACATAAAAAAGTATCTAACTACCTTGAAATAACTAAATTTTGATATTTGGTATCAACAATTAGCACTAGATACCTTAGAAGCTCACATGCATAGCCAAAAGTGATAAGAAATGATAAAAATCAAGTTCCCTCATCTTGCATACTAAGATCCACCTCTTCCATGCTACCTAGTGTGGAAAAAGGGGAAAACTTTGGGGGGACTCCAAAATAGCCTTTAGAGATCATAAATAGATGCTAAAAGACCTATGTATGTCATAGAACCTTGTTTGCACATTCTAAGATCCTCAAACCTAACGAGATTGGTCATAAGCAGCTAGAAAGAATTTCCCCCAATCTTTAATGCTAATCATGGAAAATACAACATGAAAAAAGATGGGGGACACTGAAAACCACTCACCAACCTTCAAACCAATCAAATTTTAACACCAGACATTAATAATCGACACTACCAACCTCAGAGATCTACATGCATGACCAGAAAGGATACAAAAAATTAAAAAGCTACTCCCCCCATCTTCCATGCAAAGCATACTATCCCTAGCATAGAAAATATGGGGAAGCTCAAAACTCATCTAGGAAACCTCCAAACTAGACAAACTTGGCCACAAACCCTAGTCCTTAACCCCAACAACCCTAGAAGCACACATGCACAATTGATTAAGGTTAAAATTGGCCTAGATTTGAGATGTATTATTCTTCCACACTAGGGATCTCTTCCTCCATGGTACATAGTGTGGAAACTCAAGTGGAAACTTGTTTAGGACCTATAAACACCTCAAAATGATATCAAATGACCTTACATGCACTCTATAATCGTAGTAATAGCCATTAGAGCCTTCAAACCCTAAAAATTGATCCCAAGTGGCCAAAAAGTGGTTCCCCCAATCTTCCATGTTGAGCCCCTTAGCCCCAATTTGGAAAAGAAGGAGAAGCTCAAAAACCACTTGGGAGTACTCAAAACTACTAAATTTTGACATAAAACCCTATCTCCTGACCCTAGCAACTATGAAGGTTGACATGCATAGTTAATTGTAGCTTAAATTGGAATAGATTTGGCATTTTTACTCCATCTACATTGGAGAAGGTCTATTCCATGCTGGGTAGTGTAGAAATAAGGGGAAAAAGCTGGTTTTTCAGTTTTGGTTACAAGATGATACTCCTAGAAGATAAAGATCTATACCAAAGAAGCCTAGGACCTCATAACTTTGAGATTTTGTTTGTTTTACTTCATCTTAAACTCCACAATCCATTTCTCCAATCTTCCACACTAGAGTAACTCCCTTAGCATGGAAATAAGGGGAAATACCTTAAGTTCCCTTAAATGTACCCCAAACATGCTCAAAATCAACTAGAAACTTGCAAGATCAAGGTCTACAGCTCTAGGGGCCTAGGAACCTAGTTAAAGTGCTCCTAAACCACTATGAATCCACAAAAAAGTGTCCCCCATTCTTCCATACTAAGGATACTATGTTTAGTGTGGAAAAAATTCCATTTTGACATGTTTTGACACTTAGAGCTAGTGCAAAATACCTCGAACTAAAGCTAGAGGATGCACAACTCCTAGATCTAGGCTCTAACTACCTATTTAACCATCTTTTTGCTTGAACCTTGGTTCTCTACATTGAACCCCCTCTCTTCTATGTTGGCTAGTGTGGAAAAAAGTGGGGGAAGCCATCAAAACCCACTTTCTAGCTTTACAGACCTCTGAAGTGCTCAATTTTGATGGATTTGGCCCTATGCTACCTTGGGAAACCCCCAGGACCTTAATTTTGAACTTCTAGGTGTCCCAAAACCTACTTCCCTTGGTGTCCACACTAAGAGTCCCTTCTTCCACATTGTCTAGCATGGAAACAAAGGGGCCCTAGCATGGAAGCTCTAAAACTCTTAATTTCCATGTACAAATAGACTTGATTGATGTTGAAATGCATCTAATAGCCTTGTAGACTCAAAACATGGCTTGCTAAGGCATAAGACTAGAAAACCCTAACCATTTTTGGACCTATGTTAGACAAATTTCACCATATATAGCCTTTTTGTTTGATTTTGGCTTTATTGCATAGTGTTTTGACTTGCTTTTTTGACTTCTATTGCATTTTTGACCTCATTGACCTTCTATGGCCTTTGCACAACCTTATATGTTGTTTATTGGCTTTACTATAGCATTAGTTACCTTTTTCTGGCCTTTTAATGGTACCAAATAGTGGGGTCTGACCTTCTTTGACCACTATTTGACACTATGTGACCATGGCCTACTAAGACCTTAAACTAGCATCATAGTCCACCAAAACTCTAAACTAGCATCAAGGCTTGATAAGGCCTAAATCTAGTGTAATTTTGGCCTTTCTTGATCATTCTTATCCTTATTTCTTATATTTCCCTTTCTTGACCTTTGTTTAACCTTTTTTGGCCTTTATTGTACTTTATCAAATTGATCTTATCTTGTTGATGACCTTGAATGACCTTGTTTGCATTAGCTTTACATGTATTTGCATAATTTTATAGCATTTTAGCATTATTTAGTCACTTTTACCTAGGTGCCACTTAATATGTTTTTGGTTGATATGCAGGATCAAAGTATGAGTACCTGGGAGAAAATTAGTTTTCCTTTTGTATTTACATGGACCTCACAGTGATGTTGAATGATGTATTGGCCTTGATTTCCTAAATATTTAGCCTGAGAGTCTTGAAGACCACATAGCCTTGATAGGAAAACCTCTAGAATGGCCTCAGAACCTAGTCAAAATCCTTAACTTATAGGTGGATGAGATAACCAAATACTCTCTAGTTGAGGTTCCTATCACAACACATAATGGTGAGACAAAAACCCTTAAACTAAGTTTCTCATTAGAACCTCAATATGCTCAAGACATCACCAAGGTCTTATAAGGAAACTTTAAGGTCTTTGCCTATTCATATGAAGATATGCTAGGTCTAGACCTACATTTAGTCCAACACAACATCATACTAGATCCTAGCATTAGACCAATTAAGCAAAAAGTAAGAAAGATTAAACCTCATTTGAACTTGGTAGTTCATGATGAGATCTCAAATCTCTACCAAGTTGGTTTCATTAGGGTTATCGACTATGTAGAATGGGTATCTAACATAGTGGTAGTTCCTAAGAAAAATGGGAGTATCTATATTTGCATCAATTTTTGAGATCTAAATAAAGCAACCATTGAGGATGACTTCCGTCTGCCTAGGATTGATCAAATTATTGATACCATGGTTGGACATGCTTTGTTGTCCTTTATGGATAGATTATTAGGGTATAATCAAATAAGGATCAACCCAAAGCATCAACTTAACATGACCTTCATGAGCCCTTGGGGTACCTTTTGCTATACCATAATGCCCTTTAACCTTAGGAATGCTGGAGCAACCTTTCAATGATCCATGACCTATATTTTTAGCAATTACATGCTAACCATGCTCAATGATTATGTAGAAAATATAGCCATTAAATCCAAAGTAGCCAATTACCATGCTAATGACCTAGATCTTATGCTTAAATGATTTCTTAAATATGAGCTTAGGCTCAATTCCAAGAAATGTGTCTTTGGTGTCAAGATCGGTAAGATGCTTAGCTTTGTAGTATTTGAAGTAGGGATACATATCAATCTTGATTAGGTTAAGGCCATATTCAAATTAGTAACACCTACCAACATTAAGGAGATTTGGATATTGCAAGAAAGATTTTAATTTATTTTTAGGTTTATCACTAGGCATATGGATAAGTTACAACCCATGCAACATTTGCTTGAGAAAGTAGATCACTATGAGTGAACGACTCAATGCCAAGAAGCCTTTGAAAACCTTAAGCAAGAGTTGGCACAACTATTGATAGCATATCCTCCACAAGATCATAAACCATTTTACATCTACCTCAACATCTCTAACACATCTATTGTCTCTCTACTTTGTCAAAAATGTGATGATGGAGCATAAATGTTTATATACTACCTTAGCCACACATTAGTTGCTCATGAGACCTGATACACTAAAGTGGAGAAGTATTGTCTAGCACTAGTCTTCTCATTGAAGAAGTGGAGATACTACCTCTTTAGAAGCCAAGTCAATGTCATTTGCAAGGGCAACATACTTATAGCCATAATGAATAACACTTACAAAAGTAGCTATGTAGCCCATTGGAAAGCCATAACCATGGAGTTTGACATTCATTACATCTCTCAATCCTTAATGAAAGTTCAAGATATAGCCATGCAACTCTCATCCTCACCTATTAATAACCAAGCAACCATAGATTCCAAATTCACTGATGAGAATATAACACCATTAGCCATGTGCCTGAAGGTTATGAGGTAATCATGCACTTTGACAAAGCTTTAACTACCCATGGGGCCAATGCTGGTACCATCATAATGTTTCCATATGGTGAGATCTAATCCTTCACCTAGGAATTAGATGCTTAGAGTTCAAAGGCGATTCACAACTTATGGTTAACCAAGAAACCAAAGTTTATGCATGCAAACCCCAACACCTGCAACCTTATTGTAACCTAGGAAAGCAATTGTTACAGTAATTTATAGACATTGATATTCAACACATACCCTAAAACAAGAATACTATAGCCGATGCAACTGCAACATTAGCCCTTAGTGTGACACTATATGTGTTTAGTAAGTTTCCCATCTTAACAATGGACTATGCTACTCCCATTAGGTAGAACACTAAAGATACATTTGCATTCATTGTTCATACTGCTCCTACTAGGGAGTGGTATGATGATATGAAATTTTACCTTATGCATGGTGAATCCTCACAAGGCCTGACTACTACCCAAAAGAACATTGCATGTAAGCAATCAAAGCAGTATGTCATCATAAGTTATAACACATTATGTTGACAATCCTATGATGGCATACTCTTAAAGTGCTTAGGTAAAACTAAAGCTAGAATAGTCTTAGAGGAGGTACACAAGGGTGTCAATGGAGGACATATAGGACTAAGAGCTATAGCCACTAAGATTAGAAGATTAGGATACTATTGACCCCATATGGAAAATGACTATGTACAAAAGATTAAGTGGTGTGACACATGCCAATGATATAACAACCTTATACATGTATCACTGACTCATTGGCATACCACTCAAATAACATGGTCATTTTAATGATGGGGATTTCATATCATTGGACCTATAATACCTAAGTCTTTGGTAGGGCATAACTTCATCATCACCAATATCAAATACTTTACCAAGTGGGTTGAGGCTATTTCCTTAAGTAAGACTACATCTGAGCAAGTTTGCAACTTCATCATAGAAAACATGGTAGCTCATTTTGGCATACCCATGACCATAATTATAGACAATGGACCACATTTTAGTAGCCATGAAATGAAGGATTTTTATCAAAACCTAGGCATTAAGAATTCTTTCTTGTCATCATATTACCCTCAAGCTAATGGAAAAGTAGAAGCAAGTAACAAGGCAATCATTAACTTCCTCAAAAATATGTTGAACAACAACAAGTGCAAATGGCATGAGAGGCTTTTGATGTACTATGGGCATATAGGAGACCCTATCCCATGGCAATTAGTGTAACCCCTTATGGCCTACTTTATGGTACAGAATTTATTTTACCTCTTGAGTTGCAAGTGCCATTACTTTGAGTAGCCTTAATTGACTTCAGCAATGACAAGTAGAAGAAGGAGTTGTGGACAATAATCTTGGATTCGGTGAAGGGAAAACATATGTAAGCATTTTCTCACATTGACCACTATCAAGAAAGGAATAAGTGGCAATATCACCATAACTTGACCATGTGTAAGATCAAGGAAGGTAACTTGGTTCTCAAAGCTATTCAGGAGAACACAAACAAATTCTTAGCCAACTAGGAAGGGCATTTCCTTGTCACCAGAGCCTACAAGAATGGTGCATTCACAATGCCAACATGAATGGAAATGAGCTAGCCCAATTCGATCAATCATTTCTATTTAAAGTCATACTACATGTAGCTAACAATCATCAACAAGTGAGTTTCCTTTCAATGATCCACTAAAATCTTAAATTGGAAACACAACCTGCTAGGGCCTTAAACTGATACCATAGTCCACTACAACCTTAAACTAGGAACTTTGGTGACCTGGATAGCTTGGTTTTATCATCTCATGTGGCATGTATGCATTGTAGCATTATAATGTGCAGTGGTGTTTTGTATTCTTTGTTAGTGCCTCATGGGTTAATCCTCAAAACACCAACAAAGAGGGGCCATTGAAACACTACAAAAATTTGCATCTTATAGTCAATTTTTATCATGTAGCTTTCACCCCATGAAACCTAAGATAAAAATTCATTGTAAATGTGAAGATTGTAACCCACAATGGGAAATCTCACATATTCCATACTTTTGAAGCTGAAAAATGCCTTATAAGTGGTCAAAGCCATATTCCCCAAGTGAAAAAGTCACCTAGTGTTTATATTTGGGCTTGGAAAGGTCAAAAATTCCTTTTGGAATGCTAAAAAAGGTAATTTGATGGGTGTTATAGGCGGTATACATTTTACTACTATGGAAACACTTACAAGAGGATAGATATCATCTATCCTTAGGTTGGGGGATGGTTTTCCCTCAACTTGGAAAATTTCCCGCTAGTGTGGAGACTACATGCTCACCTTGGAAGCCTTCCCCCCCCCACCCTCCCCTTAGCATGAAAGTTTCCCCCTAGTGTGGAAACTGCATGCCTCCAATGTGCAAGCCACAATAGATAGATTTCATCACTCCATGCATTCTAACATTGACCAACTAGTTTGACAAGGATGGTGAAAGGCTTAGCATGGAAAATTCATATCCAACATAGAAGGTGTGTCCCCATTACTATTTATAGTAAATAGAATGATCATGGAGAAGGTACTTACTATATATGGTAACCTCCCAAATTTGGAGATCCATCTCACGCATATGAGGTAGAAATTTGTAGCATTTTGGAAACCATTTGGCAGCCATTTTGTAGCTAAATCATAGCTATTTTGTAGCCCCATTCATGGCTTAAGAACTATAAAAATCAACCTCAAACACCATTTAGAGGTTCAACACTTTTTACAGTTCAACAATTTCCAAGGTTTAACACCTTTGCAATTCAATAGTATTGG
This sequence comes from Gnetum montanum, assembly GCA_015680685.1. Taxonomy (NCBI): domain Eukaryota; kingdom Viridiplantae; phylum Streptophyta; class Gnetopsida; order Gnetales; family Gnetaceae; genus Gnetum; species Gnetum montanum. The sequence continues at coordinate 383,011 of MNCI01002098.1, read as the reverse complement.
CATTTATTAGAAAATTTTAGCAATTTTTTCATAGTTCTACACTTGGGCATTCTCAAAAACTCAAGAGTTTTTGCAAGTTTTCATACTTTTATTCTTTTGAACCTTGTGACCTTGTAACCTTGTAACCTCCTTTTTGGGATTTGTAACCTTGCAAGTTGGAAAGCCTATGACCTTGTAACCTCCTTTTTGGGATTTGTGAATTTTCAAGCTTTATGCTACACTCCTAGGACTCCCAACTCCCATCATGGAGTATTTGGGTAGCTTAGATTTTTCACACTTCTCAACACCCACCATAGCCAACATTACAAATCTGAGATTGCAACACCATAGGTTTGATAACATCAGGAGTGGCAACACATACGAATCATTGACTTGACTACATCGACTTCAATGGACCCTAAACCCTTGTCCAAGTGAACCCCCCTACTACCCATTTAGGCATCATTTATACACATTTATCTATCTTATTCTTATTTTTTCTTAATAAAGTTTTGAGTTTTGAGTTTTTTGTGCAAGATAAATTTTTTTATTTTCTATGCATTATTTATATTTTTAATCAATTTTTTTGCATTCCATTTCATCACATTGTTTTGAAAATCCCCCAAGTCCCTTCTTGATCTACTAGACTAGCTAGGGTACCTTAGATTCTATTTTTCGCAAAGGCCCTAGGGATTCAAGGTTGAGGATTGTTATGCACCAAATTCCTTGGTCTTTATTGTAGTGATCAATTTTTTCAATTGCAACATTCATCCTTCTTATTTTGCATTGTTCTTTATATGTTTTTTTTTTATTTTATTAATTATTTTATATATTTTAAGTTTTATTTTTGTTCTTATTAGTTTCATCTAGTTTGATTGAAAATATTGGATTTTATTATTACTACTACAAATCTGAAAAGTATTAAAAAAAGGTATGATTGTTATGATTAGTGAAATAAAAAGGGAAATTTTATTATCTCTGGATTATGTTCTCTACTAAAACTTTGTTAGTTTTTTGTTAGTATCAGGTGATGAGTTCATGACATCCATCTATTCCATCTATTCCATGGGAAATTAATATCTTAGAAGCACCAAATTATTTCACATTAAAACTTAAAGTGGATTAGTTGGGGTTAGCTCACCCCTCTCCTATGCAAGTTCTTCACCAATGAGAAGAAGCATGCTAGGACCCACACAAGTTACCTGAGAAAGGATTAATCAATGATCTTGATACCTAACAAACTAGGACAAAATCAAGTGGGAATGGAATATGGTGTGATCCCAAGGAAATTTGATATGGTTTCTCTCAACATCGTTCTTAATTTCTATAAAAATCCACTAGTGTATCATCACTCCTATTGTCAACCATAAAATGAAGCATGTTTTTGCATGGTGTGGTTCTTGTGAAAAAGAAAAAAACACATAGGAATTTAAAGCATATCCTTAGACTCAATAATGGACTACAAGAACTTGTTATAGGGCTGGAAAGACATGTTACCCATGCTTGAAGGCACCCCTCTCACTAAGGCCATCTCTACTTCGTTCTTTTCTAGGAGCAATGATTATCCTTTGGGGTTAGCCTAGACTTTCAATCAATATAGAGGAGGCCTTTGTCAATGTGAGGTCACTAAAAGAGTAGACTTTTTCTCAACATGAAATAGATTGATATTAAATCATCTTAATCACCATTTCCATTAAGAACATTGTGTGACTAGGATTCTGATTCTCTCTTCCACATCCTCTCTTCACCATTCATTCATCTTATCATTTATCATCTTACTGCCTCATTTCATAAGAAATTATTTAGTTTCATTTCTAAACCACATAACCATTGGACAACTTCTTCCATTAGCATGGGATTTAACTTAATTCAACTATTGAACATCCTTGGGATCCACAAACTCTTGACATGGAGGTATGTAATGGCACAATCAACTTACACTTACTTTGGGGAAGACCCACTTGCATTCCCTTGGTCCAACTTAAGTTAAAGTTCCTACCATAGGTTGCTTGTTTAATCATTCATCTTCATAATATTTAACACATCCAAGTTTGCTCTATTTGACAACTTACACTTATCCAAATCCAATTTTCTTCTTATAAGCTAAATCTATCCTCTTTTATGGTTTTTCCATCCTTCATGTTTTTGGCTTCCATTTAACTCTTGTTTTATCCCAAAACTTATTCAAAATTCCTCTAGTACTTAATGTGAAACATAGTTAAGAATAGTTTCATCGATGTAGCTTAGTTGATGCAATGGGATGAGTTGACATAACCCCATCGATGTAGTATAAAAAGTATATATATACATGTGACACTTAGCTCATTTTATAACCATTTTTTGAAAGTGCTAGAAGAGTTTTTATAATTTTTTAGAGTCCAAGAATCTTTCAAGCCTTCTAACTTACAAACTACTTATCTAATTTCATTCATTTTTTGACCCTTAAGCCACCGAAGGTAAGCTTTATGTCATAGGGACACAAACCTTTGTGTTTTTTCAAAAAGAAAATTGAAACTATTCTAACTTTCCATGATTAATTTAATAAAATAATATTAAATTAATCACCATAAAATGTTAAGACTAATAAGAAAACTAAAATAGCTAAAGAATAAAATAATATTAAAATAATACACCTAGCTAAGATTACAAACAAGCAATTAAGTGTCCAATCCTTAACACCCAATAACTAAACATAACCTAATCTAACAAAGGAAGGTATTTAAGTAACTGGAGCTTATGAACTAACAAGCTAATCATTGGTTATGTTTGTGAACAAAGATGGCATCAAAACAAGAATTGAAAGGAGGAGGACCATCATTGCCCAAGGAAAAGTGATCCCAAGGAGGAAGGGACCAACAATAGTAGTAACCACAACTTCAAGAGTAAGTAGTCAAGATGAAACATGCTATTGGACCTATTCAAGAGGAACCCAAAGTGAAATTTGTTAGGTAGATTTCCATTGTAGAAATAGGCTAACTTAGGTAGGATGAGTCTCCTAGGCCAAGGCCTCACCTAGATGTCATCCTAATAGAGACTTGTTTGGAACACAACAATACTAAGAAGTCCAAAGTTCCATTTTCCAAGAGTTAAACTTTGAACCCTTCTTGGAACTAGCACTAGAGAAGGTCTAGACATGATTGGAGGGGTCTCCTTTGTAGCCAATTCTCTTTAATAGCAAAAAGTGGTACATGGGGAGGACTTATTCTGAAACAACTAATAAGAATATGTGTTAGTGAAGATTAAGGACATCACCATCTTCTATTTGATTAAGGTCATTGTAGAGGCTCTCGATTTACCCAATATCAAGGAAAATTAGCTAAATTATCCATGCAGGAAAACCTAAAGGTCAAGAAGGAATGGATTTAGTAATGCTATGGGATGGATCGTAAGGAGTGTAGTGTCCTTATGAAAGTAGGGAAAGCACATTTCAAGATTATGGCCTATCACCTAAACCTAATGATGAGTTTTAATAAGGCAATAACCTTCTCCACCAAGGCATGTGCTACTCTAAGTGAGAAATTACTAATCAACCTGCCCCAACCCATTTTCCAAAAGATTAAATATGCCTCAAGGAAAATAAGAATTTTAGGAAGACACTCACCTTTCCATGTCTAATCTGCAAGCTATGCAAGAGGGGAGGAATAGCTCTCTACTCAAATGACATGGTCTACCATGCTCTATCACATCTTGGTAGTAGATGATAAAGGATAAGGTAGCAACAAAGCTACAAGAAGAGGAGCAGCTGCCACTGCTACCTACAACTTTGGAAACTATGCCATATATGCTTATAGTTTTTGAATTACTGAGAAAACATCAAGAGTAGTAGTTATAGCAATAACAATGGTTTGCAAGTGGTGGGGAGTCATTTTTTTACCATCTAGAAATGAGTCATCTTAACAAGGTCACAAGGACCATTAGTTGGCTAGATAGTAAAATGGTCCTACTATTTTTTACATATAGAAAGTAGGAACCCATAAGGCCCAATATATGTACTAGGAAGATCATAGTGTCCATTCCTAGACAAATATTTCCTAAGATTTTAGAAAATGTTATAGCCTTCTCAGTGATGTTAGAGGAAGATAAGAGATAACACTCCTAGTTATGCAACATAAGGAACAAGAGATAGTAGAAAAGATGGTGGCTGATAGAGTAGTAAATGCCCTTAATGCTCCCATATTATCTGTACTAGACATCAATGCCATGGTAGACATGCATGCATCTACTGGAGAAAGAAGTGGCTGGATGAGTGCTGCCTAACCTAAGGAAGTATTAGAAATACTTGTTAAAGCCAAGCAATTACTTCTAGAGATATTTGATCTTTTGAATGAAATCACAACAAACTAGTCATAGCTTCTTGAGATAAGGGGCAAACTACTTATCACTAATGCATAATTTGAGGAGGCCACTATGACCAATCAGTGGTTGGCCATTGAAGTTGCTAAGTTGAAAGTTTATCTCTCCAACTCTACCATTCTCAAGCCAAAGCTTACATGGGATGAAGCTTTCCAAAAGCTTTAGAAAAAATACCAAAAAGATAAGAACGCAAAAGAAATGAAAATATTTGGCAAGTTCTTATCAAAGGCTATGACCAAAAACATTGAAAAGGACATGTTTTTTACAAAGAGAACTTGATTCTCACCAAGGACAATCACTACCTACAAAATGTTGAGCAATAGATCGACCAATTGGTCAAGTATATACAGTAGCAACAGGAGTAGCCTACTAAGGTAAACTTAGACTTGAGAAGGTTGGTAGCTAAAAATTACAATATTTCAATGGATGAGGTACATGATCTTCACAAGAAGGCTACACTTGAAGTAGTTTCCTAGAAGAATGAGGTCGTGAAATTTGAATGAGCAAAAAATCATTACAAGGACTAGGTTGGGCTACTTAAGGAGGTCAACAAAAGTGACATAAAATTTGCAAAGGAAAAGATAAAAGAGGCTCTCCAAAAACTCCAACAAAGAGGAGATATATGGCAGTCCACCTTAGATGGAATGAATTCATACAGTAAGGAAAAAATTTATCAAAAGAATATGAATAAGTATATGGAGCTTGCTAACCTCTGGTATAAAAGCTTGGCAATGCTAACAATAGGAAGACTAAGATTAGAATTAGAGAAGTAGGTTGCTAGTTCCTACCTTTTCTTTGAGATGGAGTTCAAGCTCCATAAAGAGACAAAATAAAAGCTAGAGATACCCAACATAAAGCTTAAAGTTCTTAGGAAAAAATTCACTAACTAATGATCTTTTGTTGAGGACCTGGCAAGGAGGATGAATGATTATGAAGAGTTGTTGAACCTTGTAAGTTCAACATTTAATGTAAACCATTCAATGCCTAAGTTGTCAATGTAAAGGAAATGTTTCCTTCAATGTTATGCCTGTGGGATATCCTTGCACTGGTCCATATTGATGAAGCCACCTAGACCATGTATGATCCATTAAGTAAATAGGAAAAGATGAAAGCATTCCTATATCTTTCAGACTTCTAATAGAAGTAGTAGGATAACCTTAGCCACCAATAGAACTAAGACAGGATGAAGGATCATATGAGCCATAGGAGCCTCCACCTCCAATCACAATATGAAAGTTCATAATGCCTTTATCCATTCAATAGGTGCCTACTACAATTTTTCCTATATGTTTAATTTTTTATTATGAACATCACTTATTTTTGTAAAATTGTACAATCCAACACTCAAGAGTTAGTGAGATTAACTTAGTCATTCAATCTGTCAATAAATTCCATACTTCCCCAAATTTTTTAAGAAACTCAATCCAAATGTTTTTCACTCAAGTACAAATTTTTAATCAGTCATGGGGGTATGATGAATATAATATAGACTACATCAATGCATGATTGGATGCATTGGTATAGATACATTAATACTGTTGTAATCATTGCCTATATAAATGCACACACCCTTCACATTTATGATACCATTCAATATTAGCCTTAGCCAAATTTTTGTAGTTTTCTCTTGTAGAAGTTAGAATATTTTTCCTCTAAGTGCTTGTGCTATGGATTTAAACAATTGCACAACATTTTATTCAAGTACACATGTACCTAGACACATTTTCATGGACAAAAATAAAATTGAGATTTCTTATATCCATTACAACACTTAGACTAGTTTAATTCTACTTTTCAACACTTTACTTTATATGCATTTTACATCCATGTTCTTAAGTAATTAATATTATTATTCATAAGCATGTGAGTACAACCACTTCAAGCATAACATATTAATGCTTGGTAATCCCAATATTAGATACTTAGTGCACTTAGTAGTATACCCTTGGTAACCTAGCAAGAATAATATAGGTCCAAGATGTATACGGCAAGTGGGAATGGATACTTCACATTACAATAGTTATCTAATGAAGTAGTTAATTAGTTAATTAATTTAATTATTAAATATTAACTTAATTATATAGTGAATAGGAAAAGATAATAAAAAATATAAAAAATGAACATCTTAGGCCTCAACTACACTTAACCATATGCATAGTTTAATACAAGTATGGAGTGGAAAGACAAGGCCTTACAACTACATAATTCACTATTTAGAAATATCAACAACTTAGGTAAATAAGTCCATGAAATTCAACTAGATCACATTTGAATGATTGTGATTTATATGGTTAGGTATATGGACTACCCACCACTCATCAAATGGTAAAGAGAAATGAGGATATTATATGAATTGCAAAATGTAATAGTGCTTTCTTGGCTATAAAAGTGATTATAGGTGAAGTCCCAATTTTAGTTGCTCCTTGTTATGAAAATGATTTCTTCTTGTATGCTTGCTTGATTGATTATACAATAGCTATCATTTTAACTCAAGACATAGCTAATCAAGGAGAATGCCTCATTACTTATATGTCTCATCCACTTAAAAATGATAAGTTAAGATACTTTCCTATAAAAAGAAACTATATGTAGTATTGAAAGCTTTAAAGAAATTTTAATTTTACCTATTAAAATTGAAAATTATAATAATTTTTCCAAATCTTGCTATGGTCAATTTCTCAAAAATCCTTCAAAGTAAAGAGCCAAATGGATTATGAAGTTGTAAGAATATGACATTCAATGGAAGGTAGTCAAAATAGTGAAAGGAACTAGTTTAATCAAACTGATAGCCTAGTCATCAACCCTAGAGAAGAAAAAAGCCTCATTTGAGCTTGAAACCATACCTTTATATGTGTTACAACTTGAAGATAATGAACTTGTTCCATTTGCGTCAAACCACTTAAATGATCCTTGGTGAGGAGATATTAAATATTATATAATTTTTCATTGTTACCCTTTGGACTTACCTAGTCACAAGAAAAAACTATTAATATTTAGAAGCTCAAAATTTTTCATAATTAATGTTATTCTTTTTAAAAAAAACTTTGAAAGAATTCTCCTTAGGTGTTTAGATGGAGAAGAAGCTAGGGATGTGCTAAAAGAATTACATGATGAAGGATACATACGTTTTTAATTCTTAATTCATAAGGTTATAAAACCTAGATATTATCAACCAACCATGAATACAAATGCTTACAACATTGCAAAAATGTGTGTTCAATGCCAAATATTCAAAGGTATAGGTTCTGAAAGTTTAGCATCTTTACATCTTATTATTGAAGACCATTTGCAAAATGGTGTCTTTATTTTATTTGATTCATCAATCCATCATTATTAGGCTAACATAGATTTATTTTAATAGCAACTAATTACACTACACATTAGCTAGAAGCTAAAGCAACTAGAAGAGCTACATCTCATGAAGTTCTTAAATTCCTTAAGGAAGTTATCATAACTTGATAGAAGCATCCATATGTACTGGTAGTTGAAAATGGTCCCACCTTTATCTTAGTGAAAATCATAATATGGGCTATGAATAATTATGTTCTAATTACATACGTTGCAAAATATTATCCTCAAGGAAATGGCTTAGTAGAATCTTCTAACCAAAATCTTCTAGATGCAATTAAAAGGATGATTAATGAAAACTTGAAATCTTGGCACAAAAAATAAAATGGTCCGTATGGATAGTATTTATTACAAAGAATATTTTAAGAACACACCTTATGAGTTGGTTAATGGTCAAAGCCTATATTACGCATCAACTTACAAATCCCTAATTATGAATCTTTGCTAGGTTATCTAAACCATAATAAAAGTCTTATTAATTTATCTTATGATCTTTGGAACATTGAACTTAAATATTTAAAATTTTTGGAAAATATATAAAATCATCAAGTGATCACTAAAAGGTGGTTTGATTAATATTTTATTGCTAAATCCTTTCAAATAGGTAATTTGGTCTTGAAAAGAGATACAAAATCTAGGCAAAAAGGTTCTCAAACCAAGGCTCCAACAATGTGGTTAGGACCATACCAAGTTATGGAGGTTATATCCACTAACATTTATACCATAGTCAACCTTTAAGATAACAAGTTTAGTAGATACTTGAATGTATTCAATCTTAAACAAGTTGATGCTAGTGTTCCATGAGGACACCTAATTGGTCAGTAATAAGCTATAACAATTCATAAATATGTATATATGCGTATAAGATGTATTACATTTATTACTTGATTGAGTAGGATGCAATTCATCTCACTACATTTAGAATATCAATACTTATTGTAGTAACTTGCATGAGATCTAGTTTTAGGAGCATATTCATATAGGTGCATACTCTTCAAGTAAGCTTAAAAGGATGTTTAAATTTAAATTTTAGTCCTGATTAAGTGTATTTGATAGATTATGAAAATACCTACAACTAATTCATTGTTTGTTAAACAAATTTAAAGGTGGAATCCTTGTTAGCAAAGTCATATGAGTTTTATCCCATTAACGTTTCCTACTCTTTCAATGTCATTTAATGTTGTTGCCTTTGAGGTTGAGTTGATGTCATAGCATCCTTCTCTTGGTTGCATCTACTTAAAATGACATATATGTTTTTAATTATCTATGTAGTTCAACAATTTATGATAAATTATGATGAGATGATTCAATGTGAGGGATTCATAATGTGCTAGATAGGATTTGGCTTAGAAAGTAATTGTTGGAATATTAAGTTCATTATTTCTCATGACTAACCATGATTCATTGTGACTATGCCTTGAGTTCATAATGATGTCCTTCCTTTCCCTTTCAATTTATAATAATAATTATCATTTTGATTTTTGTTAGCTAGAACTAGCAAGGTACTCATAGATAAATCTGGTAACATATGTATTAGGAAGTTTCAAGAGAGTAACTTAGTCCATTTATGTCTCTTGATAGATTTCTTACAACATTGAATTAAAACTTTTTAAGTGAATTTATAAAGGTTTATATCTTTTTAGTTTTGCATCTTGATTTTTAAAAAATAAAGAGAATACAAAACATACATAGGTTTTAATATATTATATTTTCATATATAAAGTAACAAAAAATTAATATTTAAAATAAAAAATCAACGTTAATTGTTGATGTTTCCAAAACATGCTATTCATGTGATTTGGATGGCACTTGATGTTATTTCCAACAACACCCACCTGTTGGGCCGTATGTCTAGTTTTCTTTTAGGTTATAATAATATAAATAATAATAAGGATTATTTTCCTAGTTAATAATTTGTATACTAAAATTTTATTTTCTTTTGTAATAGGTGGCATCCATGAAGATAAATGAGGATACAAAATAATAGGAAAAAGATTGAAAAATCAAGAAAGATTTAGAGCATTATTAAGGAGAATTTCAAACATTATTTGAAGTAATCATAACTATCATGCATACAAGAAAAATAGCATCCATTCTTTTCTTTCTAAGGAGAAAATCAAAAAGGAGAAAACATTCTCATAGGCTATAAAAGCCCATGCCAAAAATGAAGAAGGATGATAGGAAGATTTAACAACAAACTTTTTGTTTCTTTCTTTTACTTTCCATATGTTTCTTGATGAGCGACAGGTACCCCTACACCCAACCATATGAATCACAAGTGTTCATGCACTATCTGGTTGAATTCTATGTATGGGACTAGTTGTGGCATCTAGATCACTATGCCTTGATCACAATTTTCTATCTTCCCACTTGGACTAGTGGTAACTTTGTCATGTATGGTTTAGTCTAGAGCGAGGCATATGATTTTATTATTTTATTATTTTATTTATCTATAATTAACAATAGGTTGAAACTCAATTTATAATCAATTCAACTAATCTAATTGCTAATTAATAATCAACTACCCAAACATAAGTATCCGATCCCACTTCTTATGCACATCTTAAACACATATAACATTGCTAGGTTATCAAACATTAAGTGTTGTTGGGATTACCAAGAGTCATACCCATGCTCGAAGCAATTGTACTTATGTGCTTAATTAATTAACATGCATGAAAATGTAAATATTAACTAAGTACATAAAAGTAAACTACATGGAAAGTAAATCTAATCTAAGTCAAAGTGCTACAATGAATAAGAATCAATCTCGATCATATTGTCATTCATGAAATATGTCTAGGTACATTGCCACTCAAATAAAACTTCGTACAATTGACTCAAATCCACTTTGTGGGCACTCATTAACTATTCTCTAAGATTATGGAATAAATCTACAAGAATTTAACTACTCTATTGACAAAACTATGAAAAAATAATGCAAAACTAACTTGAAATCGAGAGCCCAAGCACTATATTTATAGGCTGATGTATACCTTGTAATGTCAAATATCCAACATCGCATCCTAGGCTCTGATGTCAAATACTCGATGTTGAGGTTCTGACATCAGATACCTGATGTTAGGGCCTTGTTATTGGAGCCTTATTATCAAGGCCAACCAAAAAGTTGACTTTTTATCAAATAACCTAGCCAACTGATGATTGACCATACCCCCATGACTGAAGAAAAACTCATCCTCAAGTTAACAGGATAGGACTGATCTTTCTTTAGAAAATTGCAAAGGTATGAAATTATTGACTGACACTAACTACTAATTGACTTTCAGTGACATGTTACAAAATTTTATTCGAGTGGATTTATACAAAATGATAGAGTGACAAAAAGACTGGACAAACTTTGAAGATTACAAAATTTGTAGAGGTTTTCAAGAATCCACTGAAGATGATTCTTCTTATTGCCACTAGTGGTGATAGACTTTTAACATTAATTATTATGCTGATGCTTCTCTGGTTATGTAGAACATTCTTGAAGGGTGGACTAAAATTTCTTCTCATCACCTCATGGATCTAGCAAACATGCAAAGTTTGAGCTACTATTTTATATATGCTATAATGTGTCCATGGTCATATCCTTCATTGTCCCTCTCCTGGCTTTGTTTTCAGGCCTAGCAAAAGACCTTCTTCCTTAGGTGTTTTAGCAACAACTACAGTCATCAAAGGATCAACATTAGTTCTGATCAATTTTCATTAATAATTAACCTTTTTCAAATCCCTCAGTTTTCTTTTAAGCACAAGGTGTTTACAATTGATGAGACATGATATCGCATGCACTGCAATATCGCGACCATCCCAATATTGTGTCGTCCCCTACAATATCACGTACGCGATATCGTGGTCTGCTGCCAAATCTATAAATAAGAGGCAACACTCCCCTGATTTTCCATCCTAGGCTTAAAGTAGAAAAACTCTGGTAGTTTGATTAGTCCAGAGATAGAATATTTTCCATGTGCTCGCAGTAGGAGTCCCCAAGTGAATAGATCTTTATTCGAACAGCTTTGTACCTGAACGCAAGTTGTGTACAGCAATAAAGACAAGCTTTGTGTATAAACCTTGCAGTGCATGGAATAGGATTTATTACATGTTATTTCTTACCTATTATTTATTACCTGCATTAGCATGGCATGAGTATGACTTGATTACGAGCTAATCAAGGAATCGACTACACATCGCGATTAGATTCTCTCACCCTTATCTCCTAGAATGTGGGATGAGTACGAATTGATTATGAGCATCTATGGATGTGTACAGTTAGTCAAGGAATCATTTTCTCATCACATTTAGGCTAGTTAAGTGCCTCAGTATGACCACTTTGAGCATGTGTGTTACGTGTGGTGATCCCAGTAACGATTAGCGTTTGGTAGCCACAGTTGCATAGTTCAGGGTGTGTACGGTAAGTGGGAATGGATGTTGACACTAGTTAATTTAGACTTAGTCCTTAGTTAGAGTTAGTTAGCTCTCTCAATCCTTAACGTTAATAGCATAGGAGAAAAATCATAAAAGACCATGAAAATCGTATACCTCAGACTTACTTAACCATACACCATGACAACAACAAGTAATTCTAGGAAGACAACAAATGATTAACCCCAAGTGTTCCATGGGGCGTTTAGGCATTTAGTCTGTGGACTTCGATCAGATCACGAGTGCTACGCTCGTTTCATATGGTTGAGTGTAGGGGTACCTCACCACTCATCAACAACATACTATGCCTAAGCCTATGAGGTAACTAAAATCATCAAGTTTTTTACATTATTTTGATCAATTACTATTAGTTACCATGATGTTCAAAAATAAAATGTTAGAAAAATTTTAAAATTTTAAAGCAGACATCCTAGCCCCCATGCTAATAAGGGTAACTTTGAAAGCACATAATTTTTCAAACAATTGAAGCCAAAGGTCTGATTCAGAAGATGACCAAGAAATATTAATGGATACGGAAATAGAAAAGTAGGAAAAATTAATGAAATAGATGAGACGTAGCCGTAAAATCATGCATAAATTTAGAGAAATTGTCAGTGATGTTTTGAAAGATGTGAAGGTTAGCTCAAAGCCATGATCAATAAAAGTTATGCAAGTGGGTCCTCCCCAAAGTACGTTCCTGCCATAATTCCCTTTCATAACTACTTCTATAGATGTTCATGGGCACACGAGAAATGTAGACCATGCCTTCATTCCAAACAACACACAACTACTTTGGTTAGGATGTTGCATTATACTACACAATACCAAAAGGGTCATAATCACATGCAGTAGTGAGGTGAATAATCGAATGATAAGGGGAGAGATTAGGATGTTAGGTACTTGACCATGTCCACAAAAGATTTTTGTGACAAGTGTGATTAAAATGATCAACATACCTATTTGTTGAAGTTTAGACCAAGTCCATACCATGAATAGTAACTTTGCATTGATATGTTCCATCCTACCAAGTACCATGAGTCCACAACCACCTCAAAGAATAATAATCACTCTAAAAATAGAAGAAAAGAGAAGAAGGAAGTAAGGGCCTTAGTTAGAGGGATGCCTTCAAGAATGGGTAACATGTCTTTCCAGCCCCATAATTAGTGCTTGTAGCCCATTATTGTGTCTAAGGGGTGTGCTTTGAATTCCCATTATTACTTTTTCTTTTGTTTTTTTTTTGGTTTTTAAAATTTTTTTATTTCTTCTTTTTCTTTTTGGGTTCTTTTAGATTGGAACACCATGTAAAGTTAGAGCTTCCTTTTTATTGGTTGATGAGAGAGCGATGATACATTTTAAGAGGAGTCATAAACCACATGAAGGAAGTCAAGAAGAGAACCCAACAACTCCCCTTGAGTTCACACCCTTTTCCATTCCCACTTGGTTATTCCCTCTTCCTTTAAGGTACAATGATCATTGATTAATTTTAGTTTCATAAAATATGAACCAAATTGTTTCCATGAAAAATACCTTTTATTCAAGGAACTGGAGGGATGGATGAGGTGGTCTCACTACTTTACACAATTACTTACCCAATCATCTTGATAGCATAGCACAAAAACCCCAACACATTGTGTTGACTTCTACATTATGACTTGGAAATTTTATTAATAAAAACATAAAATAAATTCTTAAGACATAAAGAGAATGACTCAAGAAAAGAGAAAAATATAAAGAAAAAAAATGTTAAGAAATGGAAAACATATGAAGAATCAGAAAATTCTAGAACTAATAAGAAAATCAATTACTTCCATGAATCGTTGAAACAATTTTATATTTTCATTTTCAAGCCACCAGATGTCTTTTGGTTTAGTGGCTATTATGTAAACTAGATTTTGCTCAACACTTTCTCCTAAACTTTATGGTAGGCCAGTATAGGAGTTGTGTTAATATTTTGAACTTCCAACCCACAACTACACCCTTTATTATTATTGGTGATGCATGGATTCTTCTATCTCTCCACAATGATAGGTTTATCATTTATGTATTTTGTTGGAGTGGTGATAGTTATTGGCATATGATAAGGTGACATCATTTTTCTAAGGAAGGTTGTTACATCAGATTAGCCTTGTGTTGGTTTAGGTGATGTAGTAGGTCCATAAGTGTTTTGCTTTAGCTTACGACCTTTCCTCCAGAAGGAATGTTTTCAAGACTTTGGATGAGATCTATTAGAATTATCATTTAAGTGTATTTTCATAGCACAAGTGGCATTCTCTCATTGATGTTGTAATGCTAAACATTCCTATGTTGTTGGAGGTGACATATGGTGGAGGTGAGTATGAGAATATTGAGGATATGATGTAGGGTGAGAGGTGTGAGGTGGTGATCTTATATAAGATGTTGTGGGATAATGATATTTGGGAGAGTGGTAGTAGTAATTTGAAGTAGAGTAAGTAAGACTAGTTAGTGAAACATGGTGTTGAACATAATATCCATGTGGGTTTGATTGGTAAGAAGGATAGGGCTAGTTTGGCAATGGCCTCCTCCATGACTATGGTTGTTGCCACTACGGTTGATGCCAATGTTGAGGTTAGTAATAAGTCCCCACAAGATAGTATAGTTGGTTTTGAAATTGTCGAAAATTACTATGCAAAAGAGGAAATTTCCTAGGCATGTACTTCTATACAAACTTTGGATTTAATGCCCCTACCCAGCTCTTATGTAGATGCAACAACATTGGCCAATGGCCCTTCAGATGGTCATATATGCAAATATCACATCCATTATCTTCATCTCTGGTTGAGTCTATAGCCTCACTTTCTTCATCCATGTTTCCTATTTTCTGATAAGTGTTCCTAGCTATTTATTGGTTCTTTTTCCTCCTTTTGTTGTGATCACTTGATTTTCTTTGTGTCACTCTCTCCTCTATGGTTCCTATGCAAGTTTTAACTTTCTCATTCATCAATTTCAACATCTTATCCAACTTTGTTTCAAGCTCAACAAGAGAATTTTGTATTAGCAAGGTTCATTGTAAAATCATCTCATTGAGAGATTCCTCCTTTTCCTTACCATAGATATGGACGTTCTTCTTTTGAAGAGTTTGGTCCTAATAGTTTTCCTCTACATTCTCTCATCTACATAGCACTCCTTCTTCTTTCACCACATTCTTGATTAACTCTTTGATATGATGGATTCATATCTTGTATAATTGACTTGAAGCTTACCCCCCAAGGGTCTCCCTTGTTTCATTACGAAGCACATCTATGGTGTGGAAAAGTTACCTTTCCTCAGAGAAACCATGGCCTGGGCATCTATGTAGTAGCAAATACTATCTTTCCAAGGTCACTTTCAAGGGTTCATAATTTTCTTGCTTCCATTCTTGGATTTGTTTTCTTAGGTTGGAAAATCTCTCATAGGTGTAGTATTTTTCATTAAAAATTTCTAGCATTGTGGAGCACTGGTGAATGGAACTTCGTTCCAACAATCTATACCAACTTTCAACTTTGTCGATTAGTATCCTAGGAAAGAGCTTAAGCTTTTGCCATCCATTCTCAATTTTTTACATAGCACAAACATCATGGAAGGCTTGTATATGATTTTGTGGATATGAGTGATAGCCTCCTGAAAATTTAGGGATATTGTTTATATCAAGCCTAGGTAAGCAATTATCCCTACGATGCCTGTGAGGTATCTTAACTATCCCCATGATCTACATTAGGCTCTTAGTGACCAAAAAATGTTTATCATCATCAACCATGTTGTGATGAATATTTCTATTTCTATTCATTTGATTATGATGATATTGTCTATGCTTATGGTGATGTCTCTGATTTTTCCCTTGAGTTTTAATTTCTATCTTTGTCTTGACCCTGTAGTGGAGCTTCATCTCTATACCTATGCTCATATTCAACCAAACTAGACATTGAAGAGGAAGAGGAAGATGAGAAACTAGGAGAATCACCATGGCTTCTATAGTTCTCCCCATGGTCCCTTGATTTATCTTGTCTAGGTTTAGAGGAGGTCCTAGGCCTTGAGGCCCTCCTTAATCTAGGACTTACTCCATCTCCTCTATGATTGTCTACACTAGTTGAATGTAGTCTTTAAGTGTAGTAAGGATCTAAATGAGCATAGCAAACCCTTGTTTGAGGTTTTTCACTTCAATTTTCCTCAGTATATATCCTATCATATCTCCTACGAGTGTTTTCATCATATGATGCATTATTGGTCTTATGTGAAGAAGACATAGTTTTATCTAATAATGTGTGTGATTTAAAATATTAATGTTTTCTAAGAGATAGATCATTAATACATTTACAAAAATCGTGTATAATATAAAACTAATCTAGATATCTAGCACCATCCCCGGCAATAGCACCAATGATAAGTAGCAAGGTACCCCTACACCCAACCATAAAAATCACAAGCATTCACACATGATCTAGTTGAATTCTATGGATGGGACTAGTTGTGGCATCTGGATCACTATGCCTTGATCACAGTTCTCTATCTTTCCACTTGGACTAGTGGTAGCTTTGTCACATATGGTCCAGTCCAAAGTGAGTNTGGACTAGTGGTAGCTTTGTCACATATGGTCCAGTCCAAAGTGAGTAATATGACTTTTATTATTTTATATTTTATTTTTCTACAATTAACAATAGGTTGAAACTCAATTTGTAATCAATTCAAATAAACTAATTGCTAATTAATAATCAACTAGCCTAACATAAGTATCTGATCCCACCTCCTGTGCACATCCTAAACACATATAACACTGCTGGGTTACCAAATGTTAAGTGTTACTGGGATTACCAAGAGTCATATGCATGCTTGAAGCAATCATACTTATGTGCTTAGTTAATTGACATGCATGAAAATGTAAATATTAACTAAGTACATAAAAATTAAATTTCATGGAAAGTAAATCTAATCTAAGTCAAAGTGCTATAATGAATAAGAATCAATCTTGATCTTATTTTCATTCATGGAATATGTCTAGGTACATTGCCACTTAAATAAAACTTTGTACAACTAACTCAAATCCACTTTGTGGGCACTCACTGACTATTCTCTAAGATTATGGAATAAAACTACAAGAATTTGACTACTTTATTAACAAAACTATGAAAAACTAATGCAAAACTAACTTGAAATTGTGAGCCCAAGTGCTATACTTATAGGCTAGCGTATACCCCATGATGTCAAATATCTAACATTGCGTCCAGGGCTCCAACATCAGATGCCTGATGTCAAGGCTCTAACATCAGATACCTAATGTTGGGGCCTTGTTATTAGAGCCTTGTTACCAGGGCCAACCAAAAAGTTGACTTTTATTAGATAACCTAGCCAACTGATGATTCATCATTTATCATTTTCCTTTTACACTTGCCCTTTCTCCCTTTTCTTACATCTTAATTCCAAGCTACTATTACTACTATAACCACTTGCAAGTTGCTATTATTTCCTAGTATTTTTGCTACTTGCAAGGTTTTGCATAGTGTTATTTCCTACAAGTTATTACTATCTACTATCATTGCTATGTGCTTTTTATTACTGCTACTATTCAGATTTTTTTATCTAGTTTTTGCTCTATGGGAGTTAGAGTTGTCTAGTTTTTGCTATCTAGGAGTTGGAGTTGTTTAGTTGCTATAATCTTGAAATTGTTACTAGCTAGTAGTTGCTACTATCTAAAACTATTCATGCATGTTGCTATTGTTTCTTACAAGTTATTATTGTGTAACCATTGTGCAACAGTTGACTTTGCTAAGTTTCTTATCTTGTTTTTATAGTTCTATTGTTTTCCATTATGTACTTAAGTTATTTTGTTTTCTATCTATTCAATATTTCAAATTAATACAAAAATTTAAGACTCTTACATTAGTTTTCTTTAAAACCCATTATATTGATCATTTAACTCTTCCATTGAGACTATTCTAGGATTAGCCATACCCCTAAGTAAGGTGCCTTAAACAAATACCTTGAAAAATTATGAGTTTACCTTTGAAACCCAAATTTTTGCATCAACAAGAGGGAGTGAAAGAAAGAGAACAAGAATAGTATCATTGATGAGATGCATGGATTCAACCTCTAAAAATATGACCTTTTCTTAGGTAATATCTTTTTCCATAATTCCATGAATACTACAAATCAAAAATAAGATTTAGAAAAGATTGTTCATCCTTCATGCTATAGCTCACTCTAAGCTCCTAATCACTATGGTAGTTCTTGTCTAGGCAATTACTAGCCAAAAAGGCTTTAAGGTGAACAAGGTCTCTACTACACATAGTTTACCCAATACACTATAAAATATTACTCAAACATTATCCAATTTTGAAACTCACAATTTTATTAAGTAGGTTCAGTTGGTCTAGATCCTTATTATGGTTATAATGATTGAGAATTCTACATAGAATTATAAGTAATAATGACTATAAGTGGTATGCTACCCTAGATTCAATAGTTTCTAAAAATATAAGACTTTAATTTTTTCGTAATTTCCTATGAAAAATGCTCAAAGATGTGAAAACATGCACCAAACTCATAGTCTTCTTTTGACTTGACATATGTAAACACTAATTTATGGTGTACTTATTATCAAATTATTTTAGGTTTCCACACCTCCTAAAAGTGAAAATGGCTTTGTGACTTTCATGCTATGGACTAATGGTAAGGAAATATTCAAAGGAATGCATTTAAATATAAATTAAATGTATCATGTCTAGGACATCATACTAAGAATTCAAAAATGAAATTATTATAAAATTAAAACCTAATGCTAATTTTAAAAATTCTTATTTAAATGCTGGTGATAATTGTGTTATCGAAAAGTAACATAAAGTAAATTTTTGAAGGCACGAATATGCTAGATAATACAAAAAATTAGAGTTACTTTATATTAATATCTATGGTCTAGTTGATGTTAAATGAGTAGAAGCTTCATATCTTATTACCTCTCTTGATTATTTTCTCTAGAAAATGATAGTAATATTTGATTATCTTGAAAAGTATCATGTTTTATGTGTTTAAAAAACTCAAAGTTAGAGTTGAAAATAAAAAAGAAAGAAATTTCTTTTAATATTTTCAAAGTAGCAATGGTGGTGAATTTTATTCTAAAGACTTTAATAATTTTTGCAAGGAAAATGAAATACATTTGTAAAAATAGTATAGCAAAATGGTATATGTAAAAGGATGAATATGCCAATTATATATTATGTTGACGCAATCATGATAAATCATTTTGGGCAAAGGTTACAGACTGTATATCTAATAAATTTCTCTTAGTGCTCCTTTAAATGGTAAAATTCCAAGAATTTTATGAAGTGACTAGTTATAGTTTTCTGGATGCAAAGTATATGTATGTATTCTAATGAAGAAAAAGTTCAAGTTAGATAAAAAATCTTGATGATGTTCTTTTCTAGGATATTACATTGATGATAATGATCATGGATTGTAGGATCCAATAACATATAAAATTATAAGTAGAGATGTTCATTTTAATGAATAAGTTATGTTTACATAATGAAAGGCTTGGGAAATGAAAAATAAAAACTTCCTATTGATATGTTGATCTTGAAGCATAAAAGTATCGTACAAATAGAAAAAAGAATTTAAAATGATGAAATTCATAAAGGATATTATGTGCAACCTCATGACCTTAGTGAAGTTAAATAAGAAATATGAAGTACCTTCAATAGCATAGAAGATATACATATCCTCATAAGGTATTTTCCATCTTTGCATTATGCTTGATTTACTCATTATGGAGAGCTTAAATCTTTTGCAAATTCAATTAGTACTGAAATGGGAGCAAGTCATGATAAAAGATGTAAATTCATTAATTTATGTAGCTGATGATTCAATTGACTACAAACCTACATAGAACTGTGTATCAATTTTAATAAAATTTTCTGACTTAATATGGAACATGGTTCCATTAGGCTTATCTTATCATTTATTAAAAATTTAAATGTAAGAAAAGAGTTGATATTAAAATCCATTTTTCCATAAAGATCTTAAAGAATAAATTTATATGTATTAGCTAAGAGGTTTTGTTGATAAAAAAATTATCATTTTGTGTTTAAGTTAAGGAAAAATATATATGCCTTAAGGGTATCTCCTAGAGAATGGTATAGAAAGTTTGACACATTCATAGTAGGGTCTTAATCTATAAGTATCATGGTAGATCATGACATAATCCAAGGAAGGGATAGGTGAAATGTTTAGAAGTAGTGTGGTCTCTAACAAGTCACAATATTTCCAATCACATTCTTAGTAGGCTCTTGATGTATAGTTAAACGTGATCAAGGTATGTGATTACTAATGTTGTTTGTTTGATATTAACTAAATATAGAAAGTAATATATATTGAGGCTATCTATAAGTGCAAGTAAAAATAAGATCCTAAACTCATCTATAGTGATGAATATCTATATCACAATCTTCCAACATGTTCTTGGATAGGTGCATCAGTTGCTAGGATTACTTGATGAGTGGAGGGTACCCCATATGCCCAACCATATGAATCACAAGAATTCTTACACGATTCAGTTGAAATTCATGGATGGGACTAGTTTTGTATCTAGATCATTAAGCATTGATCACAGTTCACTATCTTCCCACTTGGACTAGTGGTAGCTTTGTCATGTATGGTTTAGTCTTGAGGCATATGATTGTTGATGTTGTTGCAGCCTTATGCTACTTTTAATGATAATATAGAAATTAATTATTTAATCTACTTAAATATGGAAAGTAAAGTCTAAACTAGCCTACAAGTTATGACTATCCATTCTCAGCTTGTTGTACATGTTCTAAACCCATGTATCCACTACCAAGATTACCAAGTGCTATACTACTAGAAGAACTAAGCAATAATGCTGCTAGGATTACCAAGAAAATATGTGTTATGCTTGAAACTAGTCACAGTCATTCTGCCAATTTATTAATGTGCATGGAAATGTAAATATTAACTAAGTACATGTAAAGTAAACTTTGATGGAAAGTAAATCTAATCTAAGTCAAAGTTCTATAATGAATAAGAATCAATCTTGATCTTATTGCCATTCATGAAATGTGTCAAGGTACATTATCACTTGAATAAGATGTTGTACAACTAACTCATATTCATACTATGGGCTTTCATTGACTGCTTTTGAAGACTACAGAATAAAATTGTAAGAGTTTGGCTACTCTATTAACAAGGAATGTCAATACATGACAGGAGCACTCATATTTATAGGAGAAAATAGACACTACATAAATGCATATACGTTAATGGGTTAATGCATGCATTGATAGGATCTTGTTGACAAGGCTGTGTTGATGTGGCTACATCAATGTAGCTGCATTGAGGTGGCTATGTTGAGGTAGCAATGTCGATGTGATCCAATTGACACATCCAACTAATGCTTCATCATTACTCAACTATCTTACTACTAGGTGTACCAATTGATTAGCTCCTAGGATGATAAGTTGAGACACATTGAACACTTGAGATTGATTGCAATCATTCTACCATGATTTAATATGCAAAAAAACATAAATATCTAAGCTAGGAAAGCAATAAATAAACATGAAAAAATAAATTGAAGAAAGTAAATCTAATCCTATTATTTATTAATATATCCAAACATAACCACCTCACCAAAGACTTTGGACAACTAAATCAAATACATATTGTGAACACTTGGTGACTACTACAATTTGAAAAATAAAATTAATAGAGTTTCCTTTCAACTAACTAAATTATAACCTTTCCACCATCTCAATACATATATTTATAGGTGATAACTAACTAGCATGCATTGCATCTACAAGATAGCACCATGAGATGCAATGTCATAATAACAACATTGTTGATACTATGTCACCAATGAGACATTTTTTATGGTATGTCATTGATGAAACTTCACTAATGCAATGTCTTAGCCAATCACAACTTTTTCATTATTCATCATACCCTCATAATAGCTAACCAAAAATTTGTTCTTTAGTTGTACAAAATAAATGAAGTTCAATTACACAAATTGTGAGGTGACTAAGAATAAACTAACAACATAATTAACTACATGATAAAATTGCAAGTGGTGCATTTACAAATATTTTGAAGTAGTTAATGTTAGCACAAAATTTACATCATGAAAAATTTTTTACAAGTAACTAACTTTAAATAATCACCCATCGCACATAGGCTAGTTAGATCTTGTTTTCCATCACCCATTAGATTAATTGATCTACCTTTTTATCACCATCAGGAGTAGCGTAGAATTAGAAACAACATCATATGTCTCACTTTGGACTAAATCATATAAGACAAAGCTACAATAGTCCAAGTTGAAAGACAACAAACTATGATCAAAGCATAATGATCTAGATGCCACAACTATTCCCATCCATGGAATTTGACTAGATCATACATGAATTCTTATGATTTGTATGGTTGAGTGTAGAGGTACCTCATCACTCATCATTGGTGCCATTGCCAGGGATGGTGCTAGTTATCTAGATTAGTTCTATCATACAAGATCACTATAAAGGTATTAACGATATATCTTTCAGACACTCTTATCTCACACACACCATAAACCAAGAACAATGTCTCTCTCACATAGAAGTGACTATGTGTTGTATAGCAAACACATTCATTGAAGGGATAATGAAATATACGAAGAAGAAAATTGGAGTGATCAACCTCATGTAGGGGTTTCTTATGATCATGACCACCCTAATGACACTCAAACACTACATTCACCTAAGGTAGAAAATCCTGAAGGATATGATGTAAGTTCTAAACTAGGGGAAGCTACAAGGCCTTATACCTCCTCAAAACCTAGAAACAATAAATCAAAGGACCCTGAAGAACACCATAGAAGCCATGGAAATTCTTCCAATTCCTCATCTTCCTTTCCCCCCTCAACTTCTAATTCTAACAAAGATGAACTTAGGTATATAGATAAGGCTCCACTAAAGGGTCAAGCTAAAAAATAAAATTGAACCGATGAGAAAGGTCAAATACAACATCATCATGATCAAATAGATAAAGATAGAAATTTCCCTCATAATTTGTTTGATGATGATGAACCCTTACTAGCCACTAAGAGCCAAATGCAACTCATAGAGGTAGTAAAATATCTCACACGCATCACAAAAAGAGTCATCTACCCAAGCTTGACATGAATAATATTCCTAAATTTGCAAGAGGCTATGATTCAAACCCACAACATCATTTACAAGCCTTCCATGATGCATGTGCTTTCAACAACATTGAAAGTGAATGAAAAAAGCTTAAGCTCTTTCCTAGGATACTAATTGATAGAGTCTAAGTGTGGTTTAGATTGTTGAGACCAAATTCAATTCAATAATGGTCCACAATGCTGGAGCTATTCAATGAGAAATACCAAACCTATGCAAGAGTGTCCAACCAAAGGAGACAGATCCAAGAGTGGAAACAAGAACAACATGAACCCTTGGACATGGCATTAGATAGATCTTATGCCTTACTAAATAGATGCCCAGGCCATGGTTTCTCCAAGGAAAGGTAACTTTTCCACATCATAGATGGACTTCATAATGAAATAAGAGAAATCCTTAGGATGTATGTGCCAGGGCAATTATATGAGCTCCAAACCCATCAGACCAAAGAGCTACTCGAGCATGTAGCAAAAGAAGAAGGAGAGATATGAAAATGGTAGAATGTCAAGAAATATCAATGGTACCTAACTCTTCAATACAATGAGGTCCAGATCTATGGTAAGGGGAATGAAACTACTCTCTCGATAAGGTGATTTCGCAACAAACCTTGCCAATAAAGGAATCTATTAATGACCTAGAAGAAAAGTTTGATAGGATGTCCAAATGGATACATGAAAAAATCACAACTCTTAATGATATGATAATAGAGAAGAGCATGCAAAACAAGCTAGGAAATCACAATAAATAGAGGACACAGAACCAAGAAATAGCTAGGAACACTTTTCATCAAACAAGAAAAGTGGCTGATGAAAGTGAGGCTATGGACTCTATCATAAACCAACATAACGGATGAAACATCTATATATATGACTACCCAAAGGCCCATTGCCTAGTCTTGTTGCATCTACAAGAGTATTGGGGGTTCCTTAAATCTAAAGTTTTGTAAAGCACATGCCAAGAGTCCCACGATCGATCAAACCATCTTAGGAGGACTTGTTACTAGTCTCAACACAGTCATCAACCATAGTGGCAACCACCATAGTCCCAGGGAAGGCCACCACCAAATCAACCATATCTACCGCAATAGCATGGATATTATGTTCAACACCTTATTTCTCCAACTAGTTCTACATCCTCTACTTCCAATTGCCACTACCACTCTCCCGAGTACCATCAACCCATGACATCCTTTGAAGGATCACCACCTCGCACATCTTACCATCCTTCCTACCCTCAATATTCTCATACTTTGCCTCCTTATATGCCATTGACAGTAATACAGTAAGGTTTCACACCATAATATCAACAAACAAGTGTTTCTTGCTGCAAATGCACATAAACATGACACCAGTGGGTCCCAACCACAATGTAGGAATCGTCCCTTCTAGAGGAAAGGTTGTAAGCCAAAGCAACACACACATGGATCCATTGTATCATTTGAATTAGCACAAGGGCAATCTGCTATACCATCTTCCTTGTCTCAACCAACGTCCTCTGATCATACACAAGGGCCAACATCCATCCATACTCCAATCCAATCCTGAATCTAACCAATGAATCTACAAGTGTGGGGAGACAAATAAATCCATGCATACCATATCATGATCAAGGGTGCACTCATGGGCCAACCATTTATAATGTTAATACACCTCATACCCTAATCCACCATACATATAACAATCAAGTGTGTGATTAATAGTTTTTCTACCCAACGACCACACCACCAATGGATACCCCATGGGTAGGGCATTAATAGTAACCACTATTTCATACATGCATGGATCCTACTCATCCACTTATTAATCCTTGTCATGGCCAAATGTTTACTCATGAAGTTTATCCCCCATTCTAATCTTCAAGATTCTTAAGTGTTTTTCATCTTTTTGTTTTACAATTTTTTGTCATTTTTCTATTTCTTAATTGAATTTTTCCTATTTGTGTTTTTTCTTTTCTTTGTTATGTAATCTTGATCATGAACAAAAAGATCGTGTTGCCATTGAGGTGAGGTTTTTCTCTATGTTCTCAAGTCATAAGGGACTAGTTATTTGAACATTGAGACCATGTCATCCATCGACCCATTCCATTAATAAGAGGTTATTTCCCTAGTCATAATGGTAACCTTTTTCATCATCCAGCTTAATAATAAATCTATAATCATTGTGTTTGGATAGAAGAGTGTAGTAATAAGGTGGAATGTTAAGGGTGTGACGTCAAGGAGATTTTTGGATTCTCCTTGGCCACTTATTTATGTTCTATCATGTTGCTAAGGTTGTAACCATATCCTTGTAGATCTAACAAAAAATGGGAGTAAGAGCAACTTCAAATAATACTGAATAAACTTCTATGGGTTTCACTGGAAAGACATGTACCCATGCCTGAAGGTTGGTAGCTTTTCAAAAGCACATAAATATATATATATAATAAATGTGCCATAATAAAACTCCTCCCTTGGACAAAACACTAAGTGATGTTACTCCTCATGACTCTAATAATCTTATGGTCATCTGTCGTTATGATGAAATGATGTGATGTCACTGAAATGTGGTTTGGACTTGTTTTCGATCTTGGAAAGAATGGCACATGGTTATTTAACCACTAATAACACACAACGTTTCATGGTGACCATGGTAAGATACCTCCTATTCCAATTTCTATGATCCTATCTCTCGTTCATCTCACCTTGTTGTCTAGATTATCATAACTTATGGTTTTGTGTAATATAGAGGTAGTACCTCCATGTGGTGGTTTTAACATGTGTGTTTTGTTTCATAGGTGATGAGTGGTGAGGTACCCCTACACTTAACCATACGAAATGAGCGTAGCATGCATGATCCGGTCGAACTCTGCAGACCAAATGCCTAAAAGCCCCATGGAACACTTGGGGTTAATCATTTGTTGTCTTCCTAGACTTACTTGTTTTTGTCATGGTGTATGGTTAAGTAAGTCCGAGGTATATGATTTTTTTGGTCTTTTTTGGTTTTATGTCTTCTATGCTAAGAGCAAAGGGTTGAGAAACTAACTAACTCTAACTAATGTCCTAAGCCTAAATTAACTAGCGTCAGCATCCATTCCCACTTACCGTACATACCCTGAACTATGCAACTGTGGCTACCAAATGCTAATCGTTACTGGGATCACCACACATAACGCACGTGCTCGAAGTGCTCGTACTGAGGCACCTAACTAGCCTAAGCATGATGAGCAGCCAATTCCTTGACTAGCCGTACACACCCGTAGATACTTGTAATCAAGTTGTACTCATCCCGCATTCTAGGAGACAAGGGTGAGAGAATCTAATCATGATGAATAGTTGATTCCTTGGTTAGCCGTACACATTCGTCAATGCTTGTAACCAAGTCGTACTCATGCTGCGTTAACAGCAGGTAATAAATGACATGTAATAAAACCTATCCATGTACTACAAGGTTTATCCACAAAGCTCGTCTTTATTTCCATACATAACTTGTGTTCAGGTACAAAGTTGCTCGAATAAAGATTTGTTCACTTGGGGACTCCTACTACGGGCACATGGAAAAATATTCTATGTCTGGGGTGATCAATCCACCAGAGCTTCACTACTTCTAGCCTAGGATGAGAAATGAGGGGAGTGCCACCTCTTATTTATAGATTTGACGGTGGACCGCGATATCATATACGCGATATCGCATACGCGATATCCCATGGGATGCGATATCGCGATGGCCGCGATATTGTGTACATGATATCACGGTGCATGTGATATCACATCTCATCATACCCACATGACTAAATGAAAACTTTTCCTCGAGTTCCTTACAATAATATTAGGTAGGTATGGAATTATTGAGGGAAATGGAACTAATGGTATGACATGTGAACGGATCATTATTACAAGACTTGACAAAACTGGTGTTCATGAAAACAAGGGTGAACACCTTATTACAATGACATCAGGCCTTTGTTGGTAGCTAGGAGAGAAAAAGAGAGAGAGAAAGAAGTGTTGCTGCTGCCAATGCCAAGATTGCACCTTCGTTGTCCATTTGTAAGCATGCATCATCGATCTTGCTCCTTGCATAGCTTCTTCAGTGCTGCTCCATTCCAAGTGTTTGCTCTAGATCCAATTCGTTGTTGCATGTCCACCATCTACACACACAACACAATCATATATTAGAAGGGTAATTGAATCATCATGTAATTGATACATTGCTGCAGTGTAAGTCCATTGGCTAGGTTGTGGTATGGCTGATATGGATCTGGGAATATGTTACTAATGACTACCAAAGGTGTAGGGGTTAGGAAGAAAATCAAAAATTTTGGGGCTAGGAGAAAATTAAAAAAAATCAGGCCCCGTACCCCCATGACTAATTGCGAACCTCCACTAGTGTTAGAATGGAGAAAGAAAAGGGGTAAGAAAGATTGATAAAAAGGGAAAACTATGGAATCGATGAAATGGATGTCAAGATGAAGATGAACAAAAATAAAATTAATTGCAAAAATGTTAAGGAAAAGAAGCTAACTGATGCACCAAATAGAAATGACAGTGGGTCCTCCCCAAAGCAGGCTCATGCCCTTAATTCCCTAACAAACCCACATTCAAAGAGTCCATAGGCCCTAGGAATGTCATTTGGAACAAGATTTAAAGTCTTAACCACAAGAATTTACCAAGAATAAAATAATGCATCAACCAAAATATATACACTAATGATACAACTAACAATGAGGTGAAAAATGGAGAGAAGGATGGAGAGAAGAGAAATGGAATCAAATCCCAAGAACAAGGTGGTGTACAGCCCCTTGTGTGTTTGATGATTAATGTGACTTGGTAAATCTCATTCCAACTATGGCTTCAAACCAACCACATCTAGTGACTTCGCATCAACGCATTCAGTTAAACCATCCACTTGGGCAACAAGAATGCACGCTCCAAGAGCCACCACAAGTCCAACAAAACAATGGAGAGAATGGGAAGCGAGAAGGGCCTTAGTTAGAGGGAACACTTTTGGTTCCATAACCAATGCTTGTAGCCCAAGTTTATTCATCCAAGGGGTGTGCTTTGAATTCTCACTTGGTTTTTTTGTTTTTTTTTTGTGTTTTTATGTGTGAGAACCACACCATGCAAAGACTTCTTATTTTTATTGTCTCAGCTTCCG
>MNCI01002098.1:163421-349624 GCA_015680685.1 Gnetum montanum | reverse complement strand
TTATGCCAAATTTCTGAAATTTGCTATCACCTAGAAGGTATCATAATGATAAGAATGTTAAAACCCTTAGGAGTTAAAATGAAAAATCACTCATGTTAATGCTAGAAATCCAATTTTTCAAACCCCTGGGGCCATAACCATTATTATAAGCCACATATAAGGAAAAAGAAGCCAATTTTGTAGGGTCATAAAAGAGGATAGACACTTTTTGGGGATTTTTCTTGAAAATTTTCCCAACCCTACAATCATATGCATTATGAACATAATGAACTAAGGTTATAAGTAAGGTATAAATAGCTTGATGACAACAAACATAACCTTAGTAATACTTGGTTTTTTCTTGATTGTAGATGGCCCCAAAGAGAGGTGCTCAAGGTAACCCTTGCAGAGAATTGCTAAGCACCCACATGGTGGCCATGGTTAGCAAGGCGAATAGGTGAAACATGTTGAGCAGGAGACCTAGTCTTTTAGTATTCACCAAGAGGCCCATACTACTAGGCAATCAGCCCAAGGAGATATTATAGAACTACCAACCCCCAAATAGGAACAACGTCTCACATTGCCCCTTGATTCCCTTGCTACTACTTTGGAAAAGTCCAGCTTCAGTCATTGTGGAAATGAACTTCAACCCATTTATCATCATAGCTAACCCTTGATGTAAGATTCATGATGTCAAAGCCTCAACATTGTGTACCTGATGTAAAGGCTAGTAAGCAACGTCAGATACCTAACATCACCTCATCTAGGATGGTCTATAAATACAACACTTGGATGTCCAAATGAGAGATCATGTAGAATGTAGAAAGTAGAGAGATAGTTTTAGTTTTCACTTTCTTTTTCTTAGAGTTGTTATTCCTAGTACATGTCCACAGTGTGATGTTTGTTATCGTACAACACCTTATTCAAGTGTGGTGTACTTGGACATGTTACATGACTAGCAATAAAGATCAAGATTAATTCCATCATTACAACATCCACTTAGATTATTATTGCTTTAAATTATTAATTATTTACTTCTTTCTTTAGTTAAATTTTTTCATTTATTATTTTTTACTATTCCTATCATTAAGTAGAATGCATATCCCATAATCACGAGCATTTAGGTGGTAGATTCTTGGTAACCTACAAGTTTATTATTTGGCACAACCAGTGACATATGCTTGGCAATCCTAGAAGAAGTCTCATGAAGTCCAAGATGTATATGGACAATTAAGGGAAGATACCTATCACACACAGGCTAGTTAGATCTTGTTTTTCATCACCCATTAGATTAATTGATTTACCTTTTTATCATCATCAAGAGTTGCAAAGAATTAGAAACAACATCATATACCTCACTTTGAACTAAACCATATGTGACAAGGCTACTAATAGTCCAAGTAGGAAGACATTGAACTACAATCAAAGAATAATGATCTAGATGCCACAACTAGTTCCATCCATGGAATTCGACCGAATCATGTGTGAATGCTTGTGATTCATATGGTTGAGCATAGGGGCACCTCACTACTCATCAATGGTGAAATGGATTGAGGTCTTAAGAATTAATTAAGCATTAGCATAACTTTTGCTCTAAATTAGAACATAAATTATGCCAAAATCCTTTCTTAATATTCATAAAATATAGTCCCACTCATTGAGATTAAGTTGAAAATTTATGGAAGATTATTACAAAGAATTTAGTGACCTCCCTAAGTATACAAGTTATTAGGGTTCATTGATAAACTACATGCCTAATTACATCTCTAGACACACACCCATAATCCATAGACAAAGGATGAAACATATAAAATTTCCAATGATTACAAGGAATCAAACTAAGTATAAAATACAACTATTTGACAAGCAAATATGGAAGAGACACCTAATAAGAGAACTCAATCCATATGATTTGCTTATAGTGAAGATTAATTTAAGTAAGATTTCTTTAAATTATGAGAAAGGATCCAAAGGAATAATTAAAATAGAAACTAGAAACTTAATACCAATGTGGCCAAAGAAAAAGATCAAGTAACTAACTTGACCAAGAAAATTTTAGCATCAACTAAGTTAGGTTTGAGGAAATTTTAATTTTCTTTAGTCATTTTTGAAGGTTCAAAAGGTTAAATTTTTTATTGATAGTGGTGCAAGTGATCATTTTATTTCATCAACCCTAGCTAAGACATTAATATTAAACCTACCTTCTAAGAAAGTTGTTAAAGTGGATCTTGCAAATAGAACAATAATGAGTAAGCATACCATCTATAGTGAACTTAACTTTATTCTTCAAGAAATTTCTTTTGTTGGTGAATTTTTTGAGTTTTAATTAGGAGATGTTGATCCAATTTTAGAAATGTCTTTCTTACAAAAAGTTAATGTTACCATGCATTTTAGAACTTGTATTTTGAAATTTCCAACCACTGACAAAGTTAGAATTCTAAGGGCGGTAGGAATAACAACACAAATTCATATCATAATCATTAAACAAGTCAAGAGGCTAGTTAAGAAAGGTGCTACTATGTTCATTGTGAAAGTAATTCAATCTCAAAAACCTTCCACATTGAGATTCCAAATGAACTTAAGGGATACGGCAATTTAATATTTGGTGAAACCAAAGAATCAAGGATGATCATTTGGAGTTATGGTAAGGTGCTCATTTGTCAAGTTGAAGACCTAGGGTTGAGCCTATGTACAACCACTGAAAGAGATTAAGCTTTCACTCATCTACCAACCCTCCAAGGACCCCACTTAGTGGGATGAGCACTATAGATCTAGGTGATGATCCTTAATTCTTTGGGTGAAACTAGAAAATTACCACCTAAAAGAACTGTGAAACATGCCATTGATATTTTTCTAGGTCCTAATTTTTATTTTTTATTTTGGTTAATTTTTGCAAATAGAAATTGGGCCTTAAAATCAAAATTCAAACCTCATAATGGACATTCAAGTATATTTAAAATAAAATTTAACTTTTTTAAATTATTAATTAGTGGAACATTTACCAAGAAATGTGATATTTTGTGAATTTATGTCTAATTTGGATATATTGAACTGTTGGAATTATCTTAAACCTTAAGATATATTAAACTTAAGATATCTCCAGTTCACTAAGCCTGAAATTTGTAAAATTAGAAAAATTAATCATCAGTTAATATTAATTAATTAATTTGTTAACTAAAATTTGAATGACACTTCTCTCTTGGTAACTTAACCTTCCAACTATTATGAAAATTGTTAATTTTTTCTATAAACCTAAGGAAGTATAGGTCTTTCAACATATAATCCTTAAATTAGCATTGGAATAGCAAAGATTGTTTAGTGAAGCAAAGTTAGTAAAATGGCATCTCCCAAGAATTTTGATTAGACTTCTACTACTACCACAAGTAGCAAGGATTCTATTTTCATTATTTACATCTAAATAATGTAGTTGAAGCCACTGATTTGGTTTGTGGTCTACTAGAAGTTGAGGGTTTTGAATATATAAAAACTTTTAAGTTGTCCAAACTATTAATTTTTCTTATATTTAAGACTATTTATTGTAAAGATGTAACATTTACCATCCCTAGAGTAGTACTTGTTGGAAAATTCTTTTTGAGATAGCTATGATTACACCTATACTCATACAAAAAGTCTTAGGTTTCCATTTCGATGAGAATACTCTTATTCTCAGTTTAAAATCTTATAAATTCAATAATTTTTGCAAGAAAAGTTTCTGTGACTATCTAAATTCCTTCCACATTTCATGAAAAAAAAATTTGAAGTTGATTTTAATGACAAAATATATTTTCAAATATGTTTTTTCATATATAGTAAGATTTTATAGAATTTTCATGCTTCCTATATTTCTACTTATTTAATCTTCTTAATCCATTATGCTAAAAATCGTAAGGTGTATGATTGGTCCCTCTTCTATTTCATTGATTTATTCCTTACCATAGAGCTTCAATAAAACCTTATATCATTTGATGTATATCCTTGCTTATGACCTTGATAATGATTTTACTCACTCCAACACTAGGTTATACCCCAAATTCCTTGAGGAAGGCAGAGTTGTAAGAGTTCAAATTAAAGGTTTTAAGAGGGATAAGAAAAACTCTCACATAGTCTTGCAATCTAGAAGGAATAGAAAATATATAGAATTCTATTTTTTATTTTTCTTTCATTTATTAATTATTTTTTCCCATGTTA
Source organism: Gnetum montanum (assembly GCA_015680685.1). Taxonomy (NCBI): domain Eukaryota; kingdom Viridiplantae; phylum Streptophyta; class Gnetopsida; order Gnetales; family Gnetaceae; genus Gnetum; species Gnetum montanum. The sequence continues at coordinate 345,457 of MNCI01002098.1, read as the reverse complement.
TTTCATGTGCTAGTAAACTTTAGACTACATACTCATTTAGAAGGAGGCATGGGAGAAGCAAGTCCAAGGAGGAACAAGGCAAGGGAACTAAGTTTCAAGGTTCACCTTTTTATTAAAGTTTTTTTTTTGTTGTGGATATTTTAAACTCATTAAATTTTATTTTATTAACACCTTTGATTTTAACTAGAAACTACGCACTAGACAAGGATCAAGTGAACAAAGGTCAAGTGATATTCAAAAGGAAAAGTGCCCAAAAGCAAATTCAAATTGCTAATTAGGTTTTAAATGCTTTCCTTTTTAATGATTCTTTGACATTTTGTATTTATTGCAAATTTTCTTTTGGTAGCTAATGAGTGGCGAGGTACCCCTACACTCAACCATACGAAACGAGCATCGCACGCGCGATCCGGTCGAACTCCGCAGATGGACTAGTTGTGGCACCTAGATAGTTAGCCTTAGGTCGCAGTTCGCTGTCTTCCCATCTAGACTAGTTTTGCATATGTCACGTATGGTTTAGTCTAGATGAGGTGTATGATGTGTTCCTAATTCTATGCTACTCCTGAAGGCAATGGAAAATAATATTAACTAATCTAAGCTAAGAGGAAAAGGTAAGAAAATCTAATCTAGCCTAAGTGCAACGAGCAACCGATTCCTTGATCAACCGTACACATCTTGGACCTCGTGCACGACTGCCACTAGGACTACCAAGCATAGGCCTAGGTACGCCACTGGGATTACCAAGCGCAGACCCCAAATACACCACTGGGTTACCAAGCGTAGATCCCCCTAGCTACACCACTGGGCTACCAAGCAGTCACACTTAAATGCTCGTAATCAAGTCGTACTCGTTCCGGTTCTAGGAGTTTAAGGGTGAGAGACTATTCGCGATGAGTAACCGATTCCTTAACTAGCCGTACACACCCGTAGATGCTCGTAGTTAAGTCGTACTCACACCGTGCTACGAAAGCAATAAATAACATTAAATAAATAACAAATAAATAAACTAAGTGAATGCTGCAATGATGAAGTAATCTTGATCTTTATTGCCGGTCATGTGCGTGTCCAAGTACGACATACTCGAATAAAGACACCGTACAATCAAATTCACCACACTGCGGGCAGACACAGGAAAATTCTAACTCTGGAGGGATCAAACTGCCAGAGCTTCGCTACACTAAAATTGGGATGGAAATGAGGGAGAGCCACCTCTTATTTATAGAAATTGCGGCTGACTACGATATTGATACATCGCATATGCGATATCGCTGCCCATGATACATCGCATATGCGATATCGTGGCCCATTATACATCGCGACCCATGATACAACGTGGGTGCCTTAACGCGGCCGCCAGCACCATGTGCAATTCGTGTCTCATCAGTAGCATTACTTCCTTCAAGAGTTGGAGAAGGAATCCCCACATAGATCATGGTTTGAGCAAACTATAACCTCACCTCTTAAGTATCCTTAGGTAAATTCTCTTTGGTTGACTTCAATGAAGAGTCTGACTCTATTTGGAGGCCCACAAACTATATCAAAAATCCCTTCTTCTAGATCCATTACCATCAACATAAGTCCCTTGATTACTATTAAGGGCTCATCCTAGTTATTAGGGTAAATTATGGCTACTATAGAGGAGGAAGCCCTTCCTCTTCATAGTCTTAGCAATTGAATATCTAAGAATAAATTGTACTTTGTTCATGAAGATTTGTATCCACTAAGAGAGTCTAGGTCCTATGAATTCAAGAGTGACTATGAATTGGTGTAGTCTAGAGGCATCTTACCATTTCATGTAGTTCTCAAAGATGCTCTAGAAGTCATCAAGAATCTTTAATAGATTCTAGTGAAACTAGAGAGTGCCACCTGCTTGGCCTAATACTTAATCATGAACATATCCTCCAGATTGAAAATGATCAACTTCATGTAAGTAGGAAATTCTTATTATTTTTTTAAATTCTCTTTTGCTTACTTTAATTATCTTGTGTGTGTAGAGGAAGGGGAAAGGATGGCAAGAGGACATGGTAGAATAAAAAAATTAGATGAACTTATTGGAATTAGAACTTGAAAAGGCTAACATAGCAAATGTAGCTATAAAGAATGCCACAAAGTACATTCACCAACTCTGTTATGGTTTGGTTGGATATCAAGATGTACTTAAAAAGGATGATGCCATCAAGGAAGACCAAGTTAGTCAAGTAAAAGTTGTTAAGGATCTCATTCAATCTTTTAAGTTGGAAATTTAATCTAATATATGTTATCCATGTTTACCTTTTTCTATGTCTCATCTTCTTTGTTGATGTATTTCATTTCTTCTTTTCTTTTTATCAATAAGAGACACTTGCTACTCTCTTTATTTTTCTATTTCTTTTTAATTAACCTTTGGCTCATGGATCATTATTTTCTTTGATACAAAATGTAATATCCCATTCTTGAATGTTAATAATTACAATTTTCCATCACATATAATCATCATTTATTGTTGACATAACTTAAATAAATGCATTGAAGTATGAAAATAATGGCTATTAAGTCTAATAAAAAAGAAAATAACAACAAAATTTATTAATAAAATTTTTCTAAATACACTATTAACAACCCTAGGGTTATATTCTTGTGACATCTAGGACCCTTGAGACAATCCAGTGCTACCACAATAGTCAATTCATATGACTAAAAGGCTGATTAGCTCCTTCTTATCCTGCTTCACCTAACTTTTGTCACTCCCCATTGTTGGCTCCACAACTCCATGCTTTCCATGACCTCTAAGTGCTAGCCTTAAATGTGGTAGGTGTAACCCTTTCCTAAAGTGTACTACAAATAGTTATAACTCCTGTGAAGGGTTAAGAGCTACATTGGTGGGGAATCTAAATTATAAGTTTAAATGAACAATTAGGACTCATTTTATGAGCAAAAATAGAGTTTTAATGATTAAAATTAACCTCTTATATTTTTATAGATGAATGGAGAGTTTACCAATGTTATTTGGCGTAGATTTGGGGATCAAACAGGACCATTTCTATGAACTGTTCTATATGTGATATTGACATTGTATCAGATGATGCTAATGCTAGCCTTGATGGCACTAACACTATACGAGATGAAACTAATGCTAGCATTAGCATGCTCATGTGTGTCATTTGTGATACAAGTGCCAGAACTGAGCTCGCAAACCGTAAGGGTTGCTAGAGTGGCTATAGAACTCACAAGCAATGCAATGGATGCAGGCATTGATGCTCCAAATCTTTCAAAATTCAAAAATTAGTTTTAGTTTCCAAGAATTAGATCTAAAATTAATACCTTAACTTAGTATTTATATGGTTAATATTTCCCAAAACATATATAACATGGTTAATATGCTAGGAAGATATAGTAAGCTTATTACTATATCAATGTATTAGTAAAAAGAATATTTTGTAATTTTAACATCTCCTTAATGCTAATCCCACAAAGTAGGGTCTTGAGAGGGTTAGTGAATGAGAGAAGGCCTAATTTATTTAAGTAGCACTTAATCACAAATGATGTCTTTTGACGTAATAAGAAAGTATCTTATAGCAAGGTATTAGTGGTTTAGAGAAATTTTATTAAAATTTCAAAAGTAAGAGAAGATGTTATGACTTAATCACATAATCCAAAGCTTAGTACCTCATAGTGTAAAATCTAACAAGATTCATGAAGAACATAAATACTTAAAAATCAAGGGAATATCCTAAAAAACTAATCCTTTTTAATTAATAAGAATGATAGTTCTAATAAAGAGTTATTATCGTATATTAAATAGTTAACTATCATAAATGCAAAAAGCTCAACTTCTTCCAATAAGGCAAGTAGAAGATGAGGTAATTTTTTAGGCATTTGTTTGTAATTTTTAAAATCTTTTTGTTACAACTAAACCTTTTTTTATGAAGATTTTAGAAAATGTTATTTTAATAATTAAGTATTAACCCAGTGGTTAAGAGTTCTTACATGAAAGCCCCTAGTCATAAGTTTGATTCGAAGGAACCATGTTGAGTTATGGACAATGTTTGATAAATTCTTATTTTAGTTTTAGTGAAAATAATAAAAATATAATTTTTGTTATTTTAGCTTTAAATGAATAAAATTAACTTGCTTTTCTTTGCCTTGCAAAAGGACCTTTATTAATGGATTTTCTATTGAATTTTTTAAAAAGCGCTTCTTCTCTATAGAAGTGAAATATCTATCATGTTATTTCTGAATAAATTTAAATAGGTCTCTTTGATTTATTCATAAATACTAGTGAAATTATAGTAATTATGAAAGATGGTGAATGATCTCTAATCCTTAACTTTGCATGAATAGAATTAACCTGCTCTTCTTTGCCTTATACTAAGGCCTTTTATTAATGAGTTTTCTGTTAAATTTTATAAAAAGAACTTTTGTTTTATGAAAGTAAATATTTATCATGTTATGAGAAGTAATTTAAATAGGTCCCTTAGGTACATTCATAAATATGTATGAAATTATAGTAATTAGGAAAGATGGTGGAGCATCTTTCATCCTCAATGGAGGGCTTGTACACCTACTTAATACCTTGTAAAACATAGTTACTAAGGTGTTAGTTTTAAGATTTAAGTATTTTCTTTTTCTCTTGTATATTTAGAGTAAAGAGCTTTAATGAAAATGAAAAACATTTTATCTAATTGTATTATAATTATTGTAATGGAAAAGGCAAAACATGAAAAATAATATGCATTTAGCCTTTTAAAAATAGATTACAAGAAGGCATCAAGTAGAATTTTTTCAAAGTTCATGATATTGATATAAATAATAAGCATATTAATTCTTCAAAACCTATCAGTTTTGAGTCCAGTGGATAATATTGAGTAATGGAAAAGAAAATTTCATAAAGGGAATTCTAGAAAGATCTTAGTGGATACAAGTAAAAATTTACTTTCACTTTCAATTTTGACTATTATTTTATTTATGAAATATAAGTTTTATTAATTTTTCTTCTAAACTTAATGATTTTGGATCTATAAATTTATATTTTTTTTGTTTGCAAATTTAATCTTACATAATTCAAATTTTATGAAATCAAAAAAAAGTATAAGCTTTAACACAATCCTATTGGTTCCTAGGTTCAATATAAGTTGGATTTCAAAAGTCATGATTAAGTTAGGTAATTTGGGCAGACTTGAAATTGCCATCTTTGGATTAAGTTCAAAGTATACATAGTCAAAGATTCACATTTTGCTAGTCTATTGTCTAGGAACAATTTAATGTTTTTTAATAATAAATATGTTCACAATTTATAATGTGATCATATTTTTCAAATTTGTTCAATGGTGTTTACTAGCTTGGACACCATTAATGATGCATATGCAAGCATTGCTAATTAGTCAAATGTATCAAGGAGGTGGATGAAAGAATCTTGGTAAAAAATAATGAAATTTTGGACAAGTATAAAACTTATTTTTTAAAATTAATAAATAAAGAATTTCCAAGAAAGAACATCTAAAAAGAAGAACCAAAATTTTATATGGTTAATAAATTTTTCTTTTTTAAGGTGCAAATAGCTTTCTCCATGATGCGTAGCCAAATTTCATTCCTATAGAAGCTTGTAAAGCATTGGGAGATATCACTTGGTTAGAACACGTGGTTTGAAATCTACAACTTATAAGTTCAATGCCAAGGGGTATGTCAATATGTGCCACCTAAGGACACTATAAAAATACACATTTAGTAACTATGTAATTAGTTAGACAATCCTATAAAAAGTCATCATCAAATCTTTTCACCTATCATAATGTTTAAGCCATCATAGATGGAATCAAGGCATCAAAATTATGAAACCATTGATAGATATAGAAGTTTCAAAGATAATACAATTATTTAATAAAATTTTAAAGAATGAAAAGATGCCTAAAAAATAAAATAAATGTGTTATTATTTGTATCTATAAGAATAAAGGAGATTTGAAAAATTGTACAAACTATAAAAAGATCAAACCTATGAGGCATATTATGAAGATTTAGCAAGAAGTCATGAACAACATATAAAACTAAAATTAATGTATTAAAAAACTAATTTAGATTTATGTTAAGGAGATCTACTATAAAGGCTATTTTTTATATGACAAGTAATAAAATATTTAAATAGAATAGAGAAAATTTACATATGCTCTTCATTGACTTAGAAAAAACATACAATAAAGTGTTTATAGATATTATTTGGTAGACCTTATGGAAGAAAAATCTTAATATATTAAATTAATTCAGTACATGTACGAAGAAGCTAATATTCAAATTAGAATAACTTGTAGAATCAAATAAAAATTTTGAGTCATAGTAGGTCTATACCTAGCCTTGACATATTTGTTATTATTATGGATGAATTATGTTGACCTTCTGGTATGTCAAAAAATTAGAAAATTCATAATGTAGAAAATGTGTTTATATTGACTTGTAGGTCTAAGGGTAAAGCAAGAGCATCATGAAATTAGGACAATAGCTTTAATGTATCAAGACATTAGATCAAGAGTAAGAGAAAATCATGAGTCAAAAAAAGAGCTATGTTGAGATGACAAGAAGATCCAAGACTTCAAAACAAGAGCTACGTTGGGATGACAAGATAACATCTAGGATACAAGAGAAGTCTACAAGTGAAATGAAGATGTTTAGAGGATTGCCAAGATGTTGAAATGCTAGGAGAAAACTCTAGAATTCAAAGTAGTCATGCCAAGTAGACATCTAAAATTTACAACAAACATTTACCTTATGAGATAGATGTCTATGGGTAGACATCTAATGGTAGATGTCTACATATTCAGCTAGACAACTGTCCTAAACTAAGGTTTTTTACAATTAGATATCTCATCCTCAAAGTAGATATCTAAACTAGACATTTAATAGTCATTGCACAAATTCTGAGTTTTTAGAAACTAAAGAGTATAAGACTAAGTGGAATTCTTGGGAAATGTGTAAGAATTATTCATTAAATATCAAGCATTGTAAGCTTCAAGAGATTTGACATTGTTCTTCATTGTTGCAATCATTTATTTTGTGTTGAATGTTTTTAAAGCCTTAATTGTAAGGAATTTGTAAATTTAATTACACTTTTTCCTTTATTTTTTTCTCTTTTCTTTATAGCCTTATGGGGTTGATGTACTTCTTGTAGGAAGGCATCTTTGTTGAGCTTGTTAGAACCTTAAAAGGTTAAGTGGTTTTATAGAGAAAAAGCACTATGGTGTGGAGCTCACATTTTGTAGAGGTTTTGGGATCCTTGAAACCACATTTTGAGCTTGTTGGGACCTTGTGAGTTGAGTGGTCTCACAGTGATAAAACACTCTAGAGTGGAGCTCAAATCTTATAAACGTTGTGATGTCCTCTAAATCACAATTTATTAAGGAACAAAGTACAAAGATATGTAAGGATTATACCCTTTGAGTGTGGACATATCCAACTTGGGGAACCATAGAAAAATTATGTCTAGTTTTTGGTGGCTACAGATATTATTTTTGAGGAACTTATTCAATCCCCCTTCAAAGTTCTCAATCCTCAAGCTATATTGGAGCATGGTACTCTTGGTTTTGAGCATAACAACTCAAGAGTGAATGATGGAAGTAGAATCATACATCAAGTCATCAATGTTTAATGGGGTCACTTTACATGGTGAAAGACTCACATGCAAGAGTTATTGTAAGTATGTAGTTTCCTAGTTTGGGCGTTCATCTTGGATGGATGAACTCAACTCATCAACAACATTTTGGGCAACAAAGGTAAGAGTAGAGGTAAGCAATATAAACTTTCAAATTTTGATACCTTTTCTATGGAATGTTGGATATGAGTTTGAAGAGGCCATATGGCCTTCAAATGCCCTAATGCTTATAGGTTATAAGAGAAAGAGTATAGTGAAGAAACAAGAAGAAATAACATCTATACAAGTTAGGATGATGAAGAGGAAACAAGTAATACATCCAAAGATTCACATCTATTGTGCATAAGCTTGATCAATCAAGAATCCATTAATGATCCCATAGTTGATGATAAATCATAAGAAGATAAGAAGAAAAAAGATATCTACACTAGTTGGGATGATGAGTTTAGTGAAGAAGAATTTGATAACCCATGAACAAACTCACATCTTATCTACATAGCTCATGCACATGAATCTCTCATCTCCAAAACTATAGAAGAAAATGAAGAATGTGAAGATACACTTGAAGAAAGTTATGAGCTACTATGAAATGAATTAATTTTTGCTCACAATTTGTGCTTTAAGATGAAAAAGGCCTTAAAGGAAAAAGAATTGGAAATTTCTAAACTAAATAAAAAATTCTTAGATCTTGTAAAGGAAAACTCAAACCTAAGGGTTGAGAATCAAAAGCTAACCCTTTCCTTTGAACAAGTTAACAAGGACCTTGTATATTTGAAGCTCACTAATGATAGGATAGCACAAGAGAAGAAGACTCTACAAATCATGATGGAATAAGGTGGAGATTCAAATAATGGAAGAGATTTGAGGAACCATTCCCACAATAAGACATCTATAATCACTTCATAAAATGGGAGGGATACACCTAGGTTTGCACATGCAACCAAAATGAGAAAAACTATATGTTATTTTTGTGGAAAAAATGAGCATAAGAAATCTCATTATCATTTATGGTTAAATAATTATGAATCGACTACATAGTATTATCAAAAGAAGCCTAGAAAGTATGACTTGCAGGTTGGAAAGGTTTGTAAGCCCAAGGTAAGAAAGCTAGAAGAAGAAGTTAGTGATGCAAATAAACATCTGGATGTTAAAAAATAAAAAGATCATATGAATGCTAGGGAGGTACTCTATGATAGAGGACCTCATCCTAAACTCCATTAAGAATGTCCATATTGAGAAGCAAGCAAGGTAAGCAATGATAAGTATAATTATAATCAATATTCCTTGACTTGATGATATTAGACTAGCTTAGTTTATTTTTATGTAGAATTTAGAAAAATGATTGATTTGAATCCATTGGAAATATTTGAATATCAAAGAAATTTCCATTTGATCTTGCAAATTGTTGTGCTATAATATGCTATAAGGACCTACTTGTGTTGCTTTTAAAGTTTTTGTTGATAAATCATGTTCTTAACTAGAATGTGTTGGTTTAAAGTGGTTTAAAGCCCTTGACTTATAATTCATGGACCAAAATCTCTTTGTTGAATGTTCATTAATTTTTAAACATATGTGTCTTATGTTTCATACTCTTAATTAAGCTATGATATGGCATTATTACTTCCTTGTAAAATCATAAAGTCCAATTTGTTTTAGAATATTTTTTATGTATGGTGATTGAAGCATTTGAATTAGTACCTTTAATTTAATTCATGTATCTTTTGAGAAAAGCAAAATTTTAAAAGGAATTAATTGAGCATATGAATTATTGACTATCTTTATCATAAGGTAGTACTAATGGGAGGCCTTACTTTCAAAAGTCTCCAAACTTAATCTTGATATAGCACTACAAAGTGATGGACATTTGATGAGGATATCACCCCGCCCTTATGTAATCCTTAATGTCTAGTGCTTTGATGATAAAAGAAAAATCAAGATTACATCTTTGAAAAAAAAATTGATCCTAAAAGGCCTAAGTAAAGAGTACCACTCTCCCTACAAGTGAAGCATTAAGATTGGAAGTATATTTGCACATATGTAGGGGATGCCTATACCTTATCAACAACCTATATCTTTTAGATCACAGGTGTAGAGGAAGTCTACAAGGACTCTAAAAAAAAGAAACTTAGGTTGCAAGATCTCCTACTCTAGCACCCACATCATAGAATGAATAAGTAAGATTCATATTTATATTAGGCTTGGTAAAAAAATCTAAGATAAAAGTATGAGCTTTCTTTTGGTCATGTTACATTTTGAATTTGTACCTTAAAATGATTGTCTTGATGATGTATTTTTGAACTTGACATACTTACTTACATCTATTTATGAGAATATTTTTAAGGATCTATTTGGTTGTTTTTTATCTTTTGAGATATTTAGCATAAGAAGTTGTATTTCTTTGACCTTTCTTATGAGTATTTGATCTAAGTCTTAAAAATTGATTATACATGTATTTACTCTCCTTGCCATAGAATTACTATGCCTTAAATTTTTTGATGTTTTAAAAGGGGAAGAATATTTGATGACTATAGAATCATGATATATTAGTTATTTGTTACTAATGGCTTATTGGTTCAGAGACAGATTACTTGATCTTTAGGGGTCAAACTTTGGAGTTCAACCTTTGGTTTTAAATACTCTTGGACATCAATTAAAAGGCTTGGCTTAGTTCTATTTGAATTAGTTGTGCCTCATTAATTTTTACTTTGTTTGTGAATAGATCATGGGTAGCTCTTAAAAGAATTTTTATTTTCATCCTTAGCCTATAAAATCAATGCTAAAATATGTGTACTCTTTAAGTAATATTCATAATTTTTTCTAACTTAGCTAAATGTTTGTATCTCTATGGGATTGTCATATGATGTTATGAAAGTTTATCTTATGGAAAATTATTAAGGATGTTTGAATAGGTACTTTTCATGATCTCCTCCTTTTTGGTGTTGTCCAAAAAGGAGGAGAGATTTGCTATAACGATCATGCATACTATATGATGTTGCTCTTTTTATGATATATCTTTCGAGATAGATCTGTGATATGTTTGGTGCACTAATGAAGGCATATTGTATTTTTCTATATATATATACACACACACACACATAAATTTTTGTGCTTTTATTATTTATCATATAATCTTATAATGTTATGATATTATGCTCACCCATTTTCTCAAGTTTTAGAGATCACCAAAAAGGGGGAGATTTTTGACCTTTTGGTATGTGAAAAACATAAAAAATGAAAAATGTGGAAAATGTGTTTGTATTGCCTTAAAGGTCTAAGGGTAGACCAAGATCATGATGAAATCAACACAATAGATTTAATGTATTAAGACATTGGATTAGGACAAAGAAAAAATCTTGAGTTAAAACAACAGCTACATTGAGATGACAAGAAGATCCAAGACTTTAAAATGAGAGCTAAACACAAAAGAAAGCTACATTTGGGATGAGAACATAAGAGCTAGGATACAATAGGAGTCTAAGAGCCAAATGAAGATGTTCAAAGGACTACCAAGATGTTGAAATGCTAGAAGAAAACTATAGAATTCAAAGTGGTCATGCTAGGTAGACATCTAAAATTGATAGTAAGTATCTACCTTATGAGATAAATTTCTAAGGATAGATGTCTAATGGTAGATATCTAAGGGTAGATGTCTAATGGTAGATGTCAACATATTCAGGTAGATGCCTCTCCTAAACTAAGTTAGTTTACAGTTAGACATCTCATCCTTGAAGTAGACATCTAAACTAGTTTTTTAATAGTCATTGCATAAATTCTGAGGAGTTTTTGGAAACTCAAAGGGTATAAGACTAAGTAGAATTCTTGGAAAATATGCAAGAATTGTTCATTAAATATCAAGAATTGTAAGGTTCAAGAGATTTAACTTTGTTCTTTATTATTGCAATCGTTTGTATTATGTTGAATGTTTTCAGAGCCCTCGATACAAGGAATTTGTAAATTTAGTTATACTCTTTCATTGATTCTTTTCTTTTTCCTTTGTAACCTTGCAAGGTTGATGTGCTTCTTGTAGGAATGAATCCTCCTTGAGCTTGTGAGGAATTTATAAGGTTTAGTGGCTTTGTAGCTACAAAACACTCCAATGCAGAGCTTACATTTTGTAGAGGTTGTGGAATCCTTAAAATCACATTTTGAGCTTGTCAAGACCTTAGGTGGTTGAGCAGTTTCTTATCAATGAAACACTTCAAAGTGGAGCTAAAAAATTGTAAACATTGTAGTGCCCTCTAAACCATATTTTTTAAGGAGAAAATTCTAGAGGTATGCAAGGATTCTACCCTCCTAGTGTGCATGTACCCAAGTTGGGAAACCACGTAAAAATTATGTCTAGCTTTTGGTGGTTGTAGCTATCATTTTTGAGAAACTTATTCAATCCCCCTTCTAAGTTCTAAATCCTCAAATTACCTAAAAAAATACATGATAAAACCCCTTGGTGTATGCTATTTGAAAATGCTATTCTATTGGTGGATACATCTTGAGTGAATATTACTTCTATAATGGAAAAGCAATAATATGCTCTAGAATCAAATGGCTTATATATCAATATAAGTAAGATAAAATATATAGAATGCAATTTTAATAGAAGTATAGAAAAATTTTACAATATAAATATAAAATTGAGTTAGGATGTATAAAACATGATTGAGATAGGATAGTCAAAATGGAAACAACCTAGTTGATAAACTCAATTTTTCTTACTCTACAATATTGTATCTACAATATTTTAGCAACAATGTTGTAGATATGATGTCATAACCCATGCTATATCATCATTTATATGATGTCTCAGGATGCGTGTAGTGCTATAAATACTAACACTTGGGCACATGATCAACAATGTTTCATTTCAACCCTTTGCAAGACTCTTAAAGTTTGTTTTCATAGTTAGTAATAGAGTGAATGCTTGCAGTGTGATGTTTAGTAGTTGTCTAAAATATTTATTTGAATGAAGTGTATTTGGGAATAATTCATTATCTAAAATAAAGATCATGATTACTTCTCATCATTGCAACATTCACTTAGATTTAATTATTTACTTAGTTTAATTTTTTAGCTTTTCTATTTAATCATTTACATTTCCAAGTACTTTACTTTACTTGTTCATTGGTAAATCAAAATGAGTAGGACTATTTTCAAGCATTAAAGTGTAATCATTTGGTAACCCAATAGTGATTTCACTTGGTTTTCTTGATAGTAAACTCACTTGTTAATCCCAGTAATGGTTACATGAGCCCAAAGCATGCATGGTAAACAAGGATCAAATGCTGATCACTATAGGCTAGAATAGATTTACATTCTTGTCATTACTTATACTTAGCATTTCACTTCATTTCAATTATGTTTATGCTTAGGATTAAAATGAGCCTAAATACATCAACTAATCATATGCCTCACTAAGAGTTAAACCATACACTTGAACATCACTAACTTGAAGTGGGAAGACAATGATCTCAAACTTAACATCAATTACTAGTACAATTACATTGTCCATCAATAGATAAACATGTGGTCATGTGTGAGCACTTGTGACTTGTATGGTAGAGTGTTGGGATTGCTCCACCACTCATCACTAGTAATGTTTTATATAATAAAATAATCCCAATTAAGCTAAAGAGAATTTTACAAGATAGTAATCAAGCCTATTTTTAGATATAATGTTGAATGTTATGCTACTAATTTATCTATATATATTATATGTTTGTATATAATTTAACCAAAAAATATTCACAAAATAGTTATTTGGCATATTATAAAATTATGCTTTATAAGTGGCACAAGCCTCAATCTTGGCTTTTTTAGTTTTTTGTTTTCATATATAGTTTATCTTAAGATGGAAACATTGATAAACAATGGTAAGAAATTATGGATGAAATATACTTTACTAGTACATAATGAACCCTTATAGAGTTATTGACAAAATATAATAAGTGTTACAAGATTGGACACCTAAAGGGTAATGGACAAAATATAATTTCATAATATAGGATTAGGTATTTTCATATGATTGGTAGTTGACCTCTTAGCCAAAATAGATGTTGCAATTAGAAAAATCAATTGCTGAAAAATTGATAGATCCAATGTAGCAAGGCCTTCAAAAAATGGAATTCGAGGTGCCCCAAATGGTCTAGTAGATAACCCAAGGACTTACGAAATGACAAATAGGGAGTTGAGAAAATATAATGCAAAAGATTACAGATCAATAAAATAGTAAGCAAATGAAGATTGCACACAAAATAAAACTTTATTAAAACAAGAAAGAATGAGTTTCAGAAATGTGTACAAGAAATTCTCACGAGAAAGTAAAGGAGGATTCACTGGGGTAGGAGTTTAAAGCCTATTGAATTTTATGTGATATGCTTTCAAACCTCCTCTATTGCAAAACTGTAGATCTACAATTTGGGTTACTCTTAGGGGATCAGAAAAGTGAGAGATTTGGCTACTAGATTGCTCCATGCTTGGGGTTGGGAGTCCTAGAAATGTAGCATTGACACAAAAAATCAATAAGTCTCAAGGGGTAGCAAAATTTATAATGCTTCCATGCTAGGGTTCAAGAGAATGCAAGCATGGGATATTGCAAGGATCCTTGAATGCTTGAAAATGCCCAAGTGTGGAAATGCTAAAAATCTCAAACTAATAAAAAAATTTGGAACCTATAGATGGTGTTTGGGGCTAGTTATTATAGCTTTTAGGCCATGAATGGTGATTTAAAATGGCTATAATTTGACTATAATTTGGCTGCACAATGACTGAAAATTGGCTATAATTTTGTTGCAACTTTCTACCTTGTACAAGTGAGATGGGTGCCCAAATTTTTGTTGTAACTTTCTACTTTGTACAAGTGAGATGGGTGCCCAAATTTTGGGGGTTACTATATATAGTAAGTGATAAATCCTCATGGCCATTCCATTTACTATAAATAGTAATGGGGGCACATCTTCTACACTAGAGATTAATCTTCCATGCTAAGCCTTCTACCATGCTTACTAAAGTGGCTGGTCAATCTTGAAGTACATGGAGTGAAATTTAGCTTTTTTAGCTTCCATGGTAAGAGGCATGAGGTTTCCACACTAGGGGTGAAGAGTTTCCATGTTGAGGGGGAAACCCCTATCCCTCCACATTGGAGGTAGGTGATATTTATCTCCTACAGATCTTTTCAGGGTAGAAAAGTGTATACCCTCTATAAATCCCATCAAATTTCCATTTTTTGCTTTCCAAAAGGCATTTTTTATTTTGCCCCCCCCCCCCCCCAAGCTAAAATATAGATACTAAGTGACTTTTTTCACTTGCAGAATGAGGCTTTGACCACTTATGCGACATTTCTTAGCCCCAAAAGTATAGAATATGTGAGATTGCCCCTCATGGATTACAATCTTCACATTTACAATGAAGCTTTACATTAAGTTTTGTGGAGTGAAAGCTACATGATGGCTATAACATGCAAATTTTTGTGGTGTTTCAATGGTCCTTATTTCTTGGTGTCTAGATGATTGACCAAAGAGGCACTAACAAAGAATACAAAACACCACTACAAGTCTACCACAAACATTCCTTCTCTACAATTGATCTAGTCTTGTCAAACCATGTCAAAGAGTGCTTGTGATGATGGGATAAGGCTATGATTGGGATAAAAATATGATCATTAAGGAGATGATCATGAAGGCTAACAACTTTATTGACCATCTAGCCTTTTGAAAATTTACTTTTGGTTGGGTTTCATTTGGAAAGCTAATTTTGATATGGTTTTCCCATTAAATGAGTTGTGTTACACTCAACAGACTTGTTTTTTCCACCAAACAAGATGTGTTATGTTTGGTGGAATTTGGGCTTTTCCACTAAATGAAGTGTGTTACGTTCAAGTGGACTTGAGAGGAGAGCATGACAAAGAGATCTCATATGACCATAGTGCATGAGCATCAAGTATAGGTTGACATTATATTTCAAGGTATGGAAGGTTATGATTGGGCTGTAATGTTGGACTCAAGAGGTGGTGCTATATGGAGGGCCATGGTATAAGCACTCTTAGCACTGTAAAAAAAAACTTACCAAATCTTATGCATTGAGGTCATTTGGTGGTTTACTACCATAATGAGGTGCACCCTTGTGATGGTCCAAGGCTTCATCCTACAAACACAAATCTAACTGGACAAGAAAACTACGCAAATAGGACATGTTATAACACTATAATGCATACATGTCATATTGAAACACCACAAAAATTTGCATGTTTTAGCCAATCTTCATCATGTAGCTTTCACTCCATGACACTTGAGGAAAAACTTCATTGTAAATGTGAAAATTGTAGTCCATAGTGGGCAATTTCACATAATTTATATTTTTGGAACTGAAAAATGCCTCATATTTGGTTAAAGCCTCATTCCCCAACAAAGAAAAAAGTCACCTAGTATCTATATTTGGGCTTGGGGGGTCCAAATGGCTTTTAGAATGCCAAAAAAAGGAAATTTGATGGGTTTTATGAGGGGTATACATTTCTCTAAGCTAGAAACACATGCAAGGGGGTAGATCTCAACTACCCCCAGCATGGAAGGATGGGGGTTTTGGAAAATTTTTTCCTTTAATGTGGAGACCACATGAATAGCTTGGAAAGTTCCCCACACCCCCCACCCTCTCCCCAACTTAGAAACCTTTCCCCCTCAGCTTGGAAATTTTTCCCCCAACATGAAAGTTATTCCCCAGCATAGAAAATTCAATCCCCTAGTGTGGAAGCCACAAAAGAAAAAATTCATCACTTCATGCACTTCAATGTTGACCAAACACTTCAACAAGCATGGTGGAGAGCTTATTGTGGATGATTCATCTCTAGCATGAAAGGTGTGTCCCAATTACTATTTATAGTTAATGGAATGGCCATGGGGGAAAGCACTTGCTATGTATAGTAACCCCCCAAATTTGGGCATCCATCTTACCTAAATTTGACAACCAATTTTCAGCAAACTCACATCAAATTTGTGGCCATTTTGTATCTAATTTATAGCCATTTAACAACCAATTTGCAGCCAAATCATAGTCAATTTGTAGTCCCATTCATGGCCCAAAGATCCTATAAAATCCAACCTTCAACATCATTTACAACTTCAGAAACTTTTGGCATACAAGCTATTTTGGTTGAGCATTTTTAACAACATTAAACACTTATACAATTCTAGAATTTTAACAAGTTTATCATTTTTTATTCAAAAATTCCAATAAAGTTCATCATTAGCAAGCAATTTTCATGCATAAAATTCCATACTTGGGGCATTTTCAAGCACTCAAGAGCTCTTACAAGTTTCCATACTACATTCTCTTGAACCCCAACATGGAAGTATTGTGGCCTTGAGATTTGGTGAATTTTTGGTGTCAACACTACACTTCTAGGATTTCGAAACCCCAAAATGGAGTAATTTGGCATCCAAATTTTCCACCTTTCTCAACCCCCAGCAGTGACCCAACTTTTAGATCTGAGGTTACAATAGTGAAGGAAGGTTCAATAGCATTAGGAGTGGCTTAGCACCTAGATCATGGAGTAGATCACATTGGCTTCAATGGACTTTGAACTCTTGCATAAGTAAACCCCCTTTCTCCTTATCCAGGCATCATTTGTATATATTTCTCTAACTTATTATTTATTCTTTCTCAATAAAGTTTTGAGTTTTGAGTTTTGTGTTAAAAAATAAATTTATTTTTTATGCATTATTCAAATCTATTTATATTTCCATATTTCACATCTCAAGTCCTTGGTCGATCTACCAAACTAACCAAGGCACCTCAAACCCCATTTTTATCATGGAGGTCGTAGGGATTTGGGATTGAAGAATTGGTTGCACCGAGGATCCTTGGTTTTTCTCCAATGATTGAGGTTTTTAGTCAATATTTTTTCTTGGAACTAAAGAAAAGGCCTTCGCCTAAACTTTGTGGCTAGATCTAGTCTTTTTTTTTTCCATTTTGCAAGCTTTTTTTTTTTAATTTTTGTAGCTAAAACTTTTAAAGAATTAATGCTGATCTTTCCCACCCCCACCCCCTCTAACCAAAACTATAGCATGGAAGTTACAAGTGGTTGGCTTTTAACTTTTCATAGCAATTGCTATGAATCTTATAGCCAAAGGCTAGTGTTAATATCTCTTCATCCCTATTATTTTTACTACCAAAACTTTATTCCTTTAGCTTCTAAAAGTGGATGGTTAAACTCCTCCATGAAGTTCCTTTCCCCTCCTCCTCCACCCCTACTAGGTTTTCCAAGTTGAGAAAATTGGTAGCTAACTAAAATAAAATTTTAGTTAAAAAAATACCAAGTTTCCACTTTTGTTTTTATACTTTTCCCCCATCAACATTAAGGTAGGAGGTGTGAGATTCCCATCATCTCACCCCCTGCCCCCCTTCTTTTTTCCCTTTTTCTATACCCAACATGGAAGAAATTAAGAGACCAACATTGATGAAGTTTGAAACCAATTTAATAGCCATATATAATTTTATTACAAGTTGAAATCAATTTTCTATTTTTTTTTAAGCCAAAACTCCCGAGGAAACCAACACTACCTTTACCCCCTTGTAGCAAAAACCTCAACATGGAAGCTACAAGTGGTTCGGCTATTGAAATTTTACAACATCTGCTATGAATTCCCACAACAAACCTAGTGTGGAAGCCTTAATAAACATTTAATTTTTGTTGCCATATTCTTCATCACTAAATTAACGTTGGTTTCCATACCAATGAAGCCTACTTTTCCCTCCTTTTTGGTAAAAGTTGGTAGCCTACCAAAACCATCTATGGAAACTATCAAGTTTCCATTTTGGTCTTCAAACTTTCCCCCCTCTCTTAAATGTTGGAATAAGAAGGTGTGAGATTTTCATTATCTCATCCACTTTCTTTCCCTCCCTCCCCCTTACCATACCCAACATAGAGGTAGTTTGGAGGCCAACATGGGTGAGGTTTAAAGCCAATGTTTCCAACACTCGATTTTTGGTAAAGGGGTAAATCCCCCTTATCCCCCAATTACTAATTATAGTAAGTACATCATTTTTTGCCATTTTTATTTTCTCTACGAGTTTTTGAATTCCATTCACTAGTATTTACTCCTATTTTACCATTTATAGCCTATTCTTAATAAATTCTCAACACTATAGCCATGCCTTTTCGAAAGTCCACCAAATTTCNTTTACCATTTATAGCCTATTCTTAATAAATTCTCAACACTATAGCCATGCCTTTTCGAAAGTCCACCAAATTTCCCTTTACCTTCACTAGCGAAGATCATAACCAACAAGTCATGAGGGTGTATGATCCCAAAGACCCTACCATAATTGAGTGTATGTGATCTTTGAGAGTTAGAGGGAGAGTCCTAATTTTGCAGCCATAAATGAATATTGTTTAACTTCATTTATGTCAAAATACTGGCAAGCATGATAATTTCATGAATTGAAGTCAAGGCTAAAAGGGAGTTTGAGCTCATACACAAGAGTGGGAAAGAGTACATCCCTTCCCTACATGAATAAATTCCTCTTAACAACATCTGTTCTAGCATCCTAGCTCAATTGATTACCATGAAAGATGAATATGACAAGCCTACCTTTGGGGAACAATAGGAAGAGGAGGATGAATTTAAGGTAGAATCTGAGCTGGAAAACATCCTTAGATGACTATTCCAAAAAACATCCCCTAAATTTCTTTGTTTGGCCCACAAGCCACTACCATAACGCAACCTCTTCCTTCTATCATGCAACCTATAATGGGGCCACAAGCCTTACAAAAAATGCCACGACCTTATGTACAGACCTTGCAACCTATGGGACCACCCAAGCTCAAGTCCTCCAAATGATCTAAACCTAATGGAGGAGTTAAAGATGCTTAAAGCCTCTACCACACAAACTATTAAGATTATGAACTTCTACCAAGATGATCCCATAAGTCTTGTAGTCCCACCCTTGACAATTCCTCCTAGTGTCCCCATTCCTCAATTTAGCAAATATAATGAAAAAGGTGACCCCAATTCTCACCTTATTACCTTTTTATCTAAATTTTTACTCTTATATCCATGGCCTCATATCATCATAAGGATTTTTCCTATTTCTTTAACTAGGAAAGCACTTGATTGGTATCGTGCATTTCCTGGAGGATATCTATCCTCTTTGGAGGACTTATTAGCCTAATTTGTCAACCACTTCAAGTATAACTTGAAGCTTGACACAATTCTTGACCAATTCATGAAGGTTAAGCAGGGGCCCTAATAACCCAAACAAAAATTCATTCAGTGTTGGAATGGACTACTGAATGAAATACCAAAGCCCACTTGTTAGCCATATTCAAGAGAGTAGTTAATGACTTCATAGAGTCCAAAATCTACTACTATGATCCACAGTCTCCTAACTAAGCATTCTCACAAACTAAAAACATAGAGGATGTCGTGGAGGCCATTCATGATCCAGCCTACATAGCATATAAAAATCAACACAATCGAAGAGAGAAATATAAGATCAAACAAAACAACACTACTATAGCAACTATAACCAAGGAAATAAAGATCATGAACCAAGGGCCAAAGATCAATCCACCTAAGGCCCCCACCAATGACCACAATAACCAATCATCAACTTCTGGGACCACTACATTAGTAGCAAATAGACCTAACTTCAAAAGGAAGAATAGGTCTAAATATACTACATTTCCATTAAAATCATCTTAGTTACTAGATCAACTATTAAGAAGTGTACGCATGCAACATAAACAAATGACTTAATCCACTTGAAAGAAACACAAGCAACTATGCGAAATAGCCAAATATTCCACTCAAGCAATGAAGGATGATCCCCAATTACCTAGATACTTCAAGCTAGACTACTTTTACCATTATCATTAACTTCTTAGTCATGATACAAACTTCTACCTTGAACTAAAGGATGACTTGCAAAGAATGATAGATAGGGGAGAACTATTCTAAGATTCTTCTAATGCAATTTGACCATAAAACTAGTCAATATAGGTTTATAAAGACCCATTGAATGCTAATGATAGCCCTTATGTTATTTTAGCATTCAACATCGATGATAATCGAAGACCTACCAGAGAACCATTCATGATTCAAGTATCCCTCTACAATGAAAAGGCTTCTTCAAATTCCCATAACTCAATATCCCCCTTCATTGTGAGTACCATCACGAATGCCTTTGAGGGAACCTTTTGTGATCAAGGTCTCCCAACATAATACAACCCAAACAACTATAGCCCAACCAATTGAAAAATGACCTCCTATGATGGGCAATGCTACTACCTCTTCCTTACAGCTAATGGATAACAACCAAAAAACTACAGCCAACCAAAAGAAGAATCATAAGCATAGGACTAACAACAAGGAAGATAAGCAGATGGAGGCACAAAAAGAAGAGGGTTCGCCAAAGCTCACTCCAATTCTAGCTATACCCATGACCTCCTTTACCCCATCTCCTTAACCCAACAAGCCATAGGAGGACTCTAAATCCATAACCAAGACAATAAGGGAGAGCCACGATATCCAAAGCCTAAACTTGAAGTTCTCATTTTGGGAAGTAAAGCACAACTGGGGTGACAAGTCCAACATCAATGAAAAAAACTTTCTCAGTGTAATGGACCAAGTCAACAATCCCTCAAGTAGGAAAACATAACCCTAAGCTTGTATGACCTAATGATGACTTCTACCACACATCGTGAGGCACTAGTCAAAATGTTGACCTTCATACCCATTAGTGAGAATATTCTTGCTAATAAGGAAGCCATCCATGTAGTGATGATTCCTCCATCACCAAGGGAGGAGAATTCAACACCCTTAACATTTCACAATTGCTAAATTAGGGCTAATCCCCAAAATGGTGAAGTGAAGATAGGCCCTTTATTCATAATCATATGCATAGAACAATTTTAAAATACATTGGGTGCATGTTGATCATTAAGATGAAACCAACATCATCCCATCCACCATCATTGAATGCTTGGGTTTAACTAAAAAAGTATAACCTACAACCACTAAAGCTCTTAATTCCTTCCATGGATCAAGATTTGCCATCAAGGGGTCTATCTCCTTGAATTTGGTAGCTATAGAATAATTCCATAAAACTACAAACTTGTTGGTGGTGGAGGAGACACTAGGATTCACCCTAATCCTAGGTAGGCCTTAGTTGGATCAGTTACAAGCTATGTCCTCACCCATCCATTAAGAAATTCACCTTCCTTATGAGGGAGGAAAAATCATCATTCATGGTGACAACATGGGTTCCCTAACTTTCAACAACATAGACATAGAATAGGGGTCTTAAGTGTAGCTTCAAGAAGAAGCTCCTAGCCATGAAGAGTAAAAACCAAAGATAGCCCATTGTGACAATGATAAGTAATGGGATACATTACGGAATGAACTCCCTTTTAACATCATAAACAAAGGGGATAGCAAATACAAGCTTGTGGAGAATAAGCCTTACTCACTCCCTAATCTTGCAACGATTAGGAAGAATCTACATAAGTGAAGTTCACCTTAACCTTCCCATGCTCCTATAACATATAGCCTTACTTTTCATTTATATTTTATTATATATTTTTTATGCAATTATTGTTTTACACTTTATGCACATAGCCTATGCATGTATTCTAAGTTTATTTGGAATTTTACCTATTTCCTACAACCTTTCTTTATTTTTACTTATATTTTAAACATCAAAAAAGTGTCTCTTTCATAACTCGTCTGCTAAGACCTGAAACTGGCACTATAGTCCGCTAAGACTCTAAACTAGCAATATGGCCCATTAAAACCTTAAACTAGCATCATAGTCTACCAAGACTATAAACTAGCATCATGGGCTGCTAAGGCCTTAAACTAGCTAAATTGTAACCTTTATTGATCATTTGTAGCCTTACTTCTTATACTTTCCCTTGCTTGACCTTTATGTGATCTTTGTTCACCTCTATTGCACTTTTCTAAACTAACCTTATCTCATTGATGATCTTGGATGGCCTTGATTGCATTAGATTTGCATATGTTTTATGTCATTTTAACATTATTTATTCACTTTAAACTAAGTATCACTTAATATGCTTTTGGTTGATATGCAAGATCAAAGTATGAGTACCTGGGAAAAAATCAATTTCCCTTTTTGTCTACATGGACCTCACAATAATATAAAATGGTGTATCGACCCTGATTTCCTAGATCTTGAGCTTGAGAATCTTGTAGAACACATACCCTCAATAGAGAAACCTCTAGAATGGCCTAAAAATGTAACCAAAACCCTTGACTTAGAAGCAAGAGACGTAACTGAAGACTCTCTAGTTGAGGTTCCCATCATAACATATAATGGTGAGAAGAAAACCCTCAAACTAAGTTCCTCACTAGAGCCTCAATGTGCTCAAATATCACCAAGATCTTACAAAGCAACATTAAGGCATTTTCCTAGTCATATGAAGATATGCCAAGCCTAGACCCACATCTAGTCTAGCACAACATCATATTGAATCCTAGCATTAGACTAGTTAAGCAAACAATGAGTAGGATTAGACATGCTTTGGCCTTAGCAATTTAGGATGAAATTTCAAAGCTCTACCAAGAAGGTTTCATTAGGACTGTTGATTATGAAAAATGGGTATCCAACATAGTGGTAGTCCCTAAGAAAAATGGGAGTATTCATATTTGTATTAATTTTTGAAACCTAAATAAAGTTACTATCAAGGATGACTTTGTCTAGTATTGATCAACTTATCGATACTACAACCAAACATGATTTACTATCCTTTATGGATGGATTCTTAATATATAACCAAATTAGGATCAACCTAGATCACCAACTTAGCACAACCTTTATGACCGCATGGGGCACTTTTTGTTATACCATGATGCCCTTTGGCCTTAAGAACATGGAAGCAACATACCAAAGAGCCATGACCTATATCTTTAGTGATTACATGTTAGGTTTGCTTAATGATTACATAGATGACATAGTCATGAAGTCTAAGATAGTTGATGACCATGCTAATGACCTAGATCTTGTGCTTAAACAATGCCTCAAATATGATCTTAGGCTCAATCCTAAGAAGTATGTCTTTGGTGCCAAGACTAGTAAGATGCTTAGCTTTGTAGTCTCTAAAGTAGGGATACGTGTAGATCCTGATATGGTTAAGGTCATATCCAAATTTTTAGCATCTACCAACCTTAAGAAGCTTCAAGGATTATAAGGTAGATTATAGTTTATTCATAGGTTTATCGCTAGGCTTACAGATAAGTTACAGTCCATGCAACAGTTTTTTAAGAAAGGAGTTCACTATGAGTGAATAACTCAATGTCAAGAGGCCTTTGAAAACCTTAAGCAAGAGTTGACATAACTATGTACAATCCTCTACAAGAGGGTAAACCATTTTACATTTATCTTGCCATATTTGATACATCCATGGCCTTCCTATTCTATCAGAAACATGATGATGCAATAGAAATGTTTGTATACTACCTTAGCCACATATTAGTAGCCCACAAGACCTAATACACTAAAGTGGAGAAGTATTGTCTAGCACTAGTCTTCTCTTTGAAGAAATGAAGACACTACCTCTTCAGAAGCCAAGTTAACATAATTTGTAAGGACAAAATACCCAGATCCATAAGAACCAACATCTATAAAAGTAGCTATATATCCTAATGGAAATCCATAACCACAAAGTTTGACCTCCATTATGTCTCTCAATCCTTAAGAAAAGATCAATTTATAGTCGTGGAACTCACAGTTTCACTTGTTGATGACCAAGGAGCCATATATCCTACATTCCCTAATGAACACATTAACATAGTTAGCCAAGTGTTCAAGGGTTATGAGGCAGTCATGAACTTTGACAGAGCTTGAACCACTCATGGGCCTAGTGTTGCTACCACTGTATCATTCCCATCTAGTGAAATCCAATCCTTTGCCTATTGTTTTGGGTTTCCATGTACCAACAAAGTAGCAGAATATGAAAGATAATGGTAACTAGTGATCAAGGAATTAAATGCCTAGCCATCAAAGGCAACTCATAACTCATGGTTAACTAAGTAACTAAAGTCTATTCATGAAAAGCTAAGCACTTACAACCTTACTATGACCTACGAAATCAATTATTACAATAATTCATAGATGTTGATATCAAACACATACCTCAAAATGAAAATTCCATAGCTGATGTTATTGCAACATTAGCCCATAGTGTGATGCCAAATGTGTTTAGCAAGTTTCCCACCTTAACTGTGGATTGCACTACTCCAATCACACAGAACACCAAGGATACCTTTATAGTCATCATCCATAATACTCCTCCCAAGGAGTGGTATGACATTATCAAATTTTATCTTATGCATGATGAATCCTCACAAGGCCTAACTACCACTCAGAAGGATGTCATATGCAAGAAATTGAAGCAATATGTCATCATAGATGATAACACATTCTATCAAAAATCCTATGATGGCATACTCCTATAGTTCTTAGGTAAAACCAAAGCTAGAATAGTCCTAGAGGAAGTTCCCCAGGGAGTTTGTCAAGGGAAAATAGGACCTAGAGCCGTGGTTGCTAAGATTAGATATTTAGGCTAGTATTGGCCCGATATGGAGAATGACTGCCTACAAAAGCTTAAGCGATGTGATACATGCCAACAATATAGAAACTTGATACATGTATCAACAACTGAGTTACATACAACCCAAATAACATGGCCATTTCAAAAATGGGGGTTGGATATCATTAGACCCATAACACCTAAATTCTTCATAGGACATAGCTTCATCATCACTGCAATTGAAGTGGGTTGAGGCTATTCCCTTAAGGAAGATCACATCTAAGAAGGTTTGTAAATTTATCCTAGATAACATCGTAGCTCATTTTGGCATACCCATGATCATAGTTACAGATAATGAACTTTAATTTAGTAGCCAAGAAACCAAGGATTTTTGTCATAATCTAGGAATTATGCATTCTTTCTTGTCACCTTACTACCCTCAAGCCAATGGATAAGCAAAATAAAGCAACCAGTCCATCATCAAGTTGCTTAAGAAGATGCTCAACAATAGCAAGCAAAAGTGGCATGAGTGGCTTTTCCATGCATGATGGGCATATAGAATAACCTATTGCATGGTAATCGACATGTTCCCTTATACCTTTCTTATGGTTCTAAAGCTATTTTACCTCTTGAATTATAGGTGACATCATTCCAAGTATCCTTGATTGACTTCATCAATGATGAGCATAGCAAGGAGTTGTGGACAAAAACCCTGAATTTGGTGGAGGAGTGAAAAATGTAAGCACTCACTCACATTGAGCATGATCAAGAGAGGTAGAAGCAACATCATCATGATTTGATGATGCACAAGATCAAGGAAGGGGACCTAGTCACCAAGGCCATCCAGACAAGTTCTCACCTAACTAGGAAGGGTCCTAACTTGTCACTAGAGCCTATAGGAATAGAGCATTTAGAATAGCTAATATGAATGGGAATGAGTTAGCCAATTTGGTTAATCATTCCTATCTA
This sequence comes from Gnetum montanum, assembly GCA_015680685.1. Lineage (NCBI taxonomy): Eukaryota > Viridiplantae > Streptophyta > Gnetopsida > Gnetales > Gnetaceae > Gnetum > Gnetum montanum. The sequence goes on along the minus strand of MNCI01002098.1, from coordinate 319,338 downwards.
AAGCCATACTAGATGTAGTTGTCAATTGTTAACAAGTGAGCTTGCTCTAAATGGTCCACTACAACCTTAAACTAGAAACACAACTTGCCAAGGCCTTAAATTGGTACCATGGCTTACCATGGCCTTAAACTAGTGACCTTGGTGACCTGCATAGCCTAATTCTCATGTGGCTTATATGCATTGTAGCATTATAATATGTAGTGATGTTTTGTATTCTTTGTTGGTTCCTCTCAAATCAATCCTCCAAGCACCAAAAAAGAGGGGCCATAGAAACACCACAAAAATTTTCATGTTATAGCCAACATTCATCATGTAGTTTTCACCCCATGAAACCTAAGGCAAAACTTCATTGTAAATGTAAAAATAATAATCCATAGTGGGCAATTTCACATACCTTATACTTTTGGGACTGAAAATGCCTCATATGTGGTCAAAGCCTCATTCCCCAAGTGAAAACAATTACCTAGTATCTATATTTGGGCTTGTGGGGTCAAAAATGCCTTTTGTAATGCCAAAAAAGGCAATTTGATGGGTTTTATGGGGGGATACATTTTTCTAACGTTGGAAACACATGCAAGGGGGTAGATCTTACCTACCCCCAATGTGGAAGGATGGGGGTTTTAGAAACTATTCCCCTTCAATGTGGAGACCACATGCATAGCTTGGAAAGTTTTCCCCCAACCTGAAAAGTTTCCCTCTAGCCTGAAAAATTTCCCCCCTTAGTCTAGAAAGTTTCCCCCCAGCATGAAAGTTTTTCCCCAACATGGAAGCCAGAAAAGAAAAAATTCATCATTTCATACACTTCAATGTTAACCAAACACTTCAACAAGCATGTTGGAGATCTCATCATGGAAGATTCATCTCCAGCTTGAAAGGTGTGCCTTGATTACTATTTATAGTAAATGTAATGGCCATGGGGGAAAGTACTTACTATGTATAGTAACCCCCCAAATTTGGGCATCCATCTCACCTAAATTTCGCAACCAATTTGCAATAAATTCACATCAAATTTTTAGTCATTTTGCAGCTAATTTTCTTCCATTTCACAAAAAATTTGCAGCCAAATCATAGCCAATTTGCAGCCCCATTCATGGCCCAAAGATCCTATAAAATCCAACCTGCAACACCATTTATATGTTCAACAACTTTTGGCATACAAGCAATTTTGTTTGATCATTTTAACAAGATTCAATAGTTACATGATTTTGGAATTTTCAGCAAGTTCAACACTTTTTGTTTAGCAATTCCAAGCAACTTTAGCATTTTTTGTTCAACAATTCCAAGCAAGTTTAGCATTATCAAGCAATTTGCACCTACACAATTCCACACTTGAGGAACTTTCAAGCACTCAAGAGCTCTTGCAAGTTTCCATACTTGCATTTTCTTGAACCCCAACATGGAACCATTGTGGCCTTAAGATTTGATAGATTTTTTGTATCAACACTACACTTCTAGGATTTTCAAACCCTAGTGTGAAGAAATTTCGCATCCAAATCTTCCATCTTTTTTACCTCCCAACAGTGATCCAACTTGTAGATCTGAGTTTGTAGCAATGAAGGAAGGTTCAATAGCATCAAGAGTAGCTTAGCACTTGGATTGTGGAGTAGATCACATCGGCTTCAATGCACTTTGAACTCTTGCATAAGTGAACCCCCTTTCTGCTCATCCAAGCACCATTTGTACATATTTCTCTAACTTATTCTTTATTCTTTCTCAATAAAGTTTTAATTTTTGGGTTTTGTGTTTAAAAATAAATTTATTTTCTATGAATTATTCATATCTATTTATATTCCCATGTTTTTCATCTCATAAGTCCTTGGTTGATCTACTGGACCAGCCAAGTTACCTCGAATCCCATTTTTATCATACAAGCCCTAGTGATTTGGGGTTGGAAAACTACTTGCATAGAGGATCCTTGGTTTTTTATTCAACGATCAAGGTTTTTAGTCACAACCCATATTGCCAATGTTTCTAGTTTAAGGCCTTAGTAGGTCGTGTCACTAGTTTTATGCCTTGGCAAGCTTTGGTGATAGTTTAAGGTTGTAGCGGCTCATCTTGCATCAATATTAGGCCTTGGTAGGCTGTGATGCTAGTTTAAGATCTTAGTGAACCATGTTGTAGCAATTTTAGATCTTGGAAAACCATGGCATCATTTTAAGGTTGTAGTTGACAATGTTGCACCAATTTTACGCCCTGGTAGCAGGTGATGCCAATTTAAGATCTCAGTGGACCATGTTGAACTAGTTTTAGGCCCTATCAAGCCATATCAGTAGTTTTATGCCCTAGTAGGTCATTGAGAGTAGGATTTCTTATTGATGATTATTGAATACATGTACCATGGCTTTAGATAGGAATGATTGACTGGATTGGCTAGCTTATTCCCATCCATGTCGACTATCCTAAATGCTCCATTATCATAGGCTTTGGCAACAAGGAAGGACACTTTCTAGTTGGCTAAGAATTTATCTGCATGCTCATGCATGGCTTTGAGGACCAGGTCACCCTCCTTAATCTTATGCTTGGTCAAGTTATGGTGGTGCTATTTTTTTTACCTCTCTTGATAGTGTTCAATGTGAGCAAACACTTACATACATTGCTCCTCTCCTAAGTCCAAGGCTATTATCCACAACTCCTTGTTTTGCTTGTCATTAATGAATTCAATCAAAGCTACTTAGATTAACAACACCTATAATTCAAGAAGCAAAAAGCTTTATAATAATAAATTAGGATATAAGGGGTTACACCAATTTCCATGCAATAAGTTGTACGATAACCCCAAAGTGCATGGATAAGTCACTCATGCCATTGCACTTATTGTTGTTAAGCATCTTCTTAAGAAAGTTGATGATGGATTTGTTGCTCGCCTCTACTTGTTCATTCGCTTGATGGTAATAAGAAGATGAGAGAGAATTTTTAATACCTAGGTTGTGAAAAAAGTATTTCACTTCATGGCTACTAAATTATGGTTCATTTTCTATAACTATGATCATGGGTATACCAAAATGGGATACAATGTTATCTAAGATGAATTTGCAAACTTGATTGAATGTAGTCTTCCTTAGGGGAATATCCTCAAACCACTTGGTAAAGTATTTGGTTGCAATGATGATGAAGCTATGTCGTATGAAATACTTGGGAATTATAGGCCTAATGGTATTTCATCCCCATTGTTGAAATGGCCAAGTGATCTAAGTGGTATGCAACTTAGTTGGCGATACATGTATGAGGTTACTATGCCATTGGCATGTGTCATAATGCTTAATCTTCTGTAGGTACTCACTTTCCATATGGGGCCATTAATGGCATCACTATCTAATCTTAGTGACCATGGCTCTAGGTCCTATATGTCCTCCACAAACGTTCTCGTGAACCTCTTCTAGGACTATTCTAGTTTTGGTTTTACCTAATCACTTTAGGAGTATCCCATCATAGCATCATCAACATAATGTGCTATCACCTATGATGACATACTACTTTTATTATTTGTGTACGACATCCTTTTGAAAAATAGTTAGGTCTTGTTAGGATTCATGATGAATAATGTAAAATTTGATATCGTCATACCACACCCTGGCATGAGTAGTATGAACAACAGCCACAAAGGTATCCTCATTGTTCTGTGTGATGGGAATAGTACAGTCCATGGTTAAGGTGGAGAACTTACTAAACACATATGATAGCATATTGAGGGCTACAGTTGCAATTGCATTAGCTATGGCATTCTGATTTCGTGGTATATGCTGGATATCATTGTCTATAAATTATTGTAGAAATTACTTCTCTAGGTCATAATAAGATTGTAAATTTTTGGCTTTACATGCATAGACGTTGGTTACTTGGCTAACCACCAATTGTGAATTATTTTTGATCATTAAGCATCTAATTCCTAGGTCATGAGCTACCGTCATCCCTCTGATCAATCCCTCATACTCCACTATGTTGTTGGTACAAGGAAACTCAAAATAGTAGGCAAAGAATCAAATTTCACCAAATGCGAATGTTATGATGGTAGTGGCATTGGCCCCATGGGTAGTCAAAGCTTCTTCAAAGTGCATGACTACCTCATAACCCTTGGACACTTGGCTAACAATGTTAATGTATTCATCAGGGAACTCAGGATCTATGTCTACTTGGTCATCAATAGAAGAAACAATGAGTTGTATGGCTATAGCTTGACATTTCATTGAGGATTGAGAGATGTAATAAAGTTCAAACTCCTTAGTTATGGCTTTCCATCACGCTATACAACTACTCTCATAGATATTGATCATTATGTCTCTAAGCACGTTATCTTTGCAAATGATGTTGACTTGGCTTCTAGAGAGGTAGCATCTCCACTTCTTCAATGAGAAAGTGCTAGACAATACTTCTCCACTTTAGTGTATCAGGACTAGTGGACAACTAATGCATGGCTAACATAGTATACTGGCATTTTTGCTCTATCATCATGCATCTAACAAAGTAGAGAAGCAATGGAAATGTTAGAGATGGTAAGGTAGATGTAAAACAGTTTACCCTCTTATAAAGGATAGACTATCAACATTTGTATCAACTCTTGCTTAAGGTTTTCAAAGGCCTCATGGAGTTGATCCATCCACTCATAGTGAACCACATTCTTAAGCAATTATTACATGGGTTGTAACTTATCCTAAGGGTTCATGAAGGTCATGTTAAGTTAGAGCTCTAGGTTGATCCTAATTTGGTTGTATCCTAAGAACCCATCCATAAAGGAAAATAAGGCATGTCTAGCTATAGTATTGATAAGTTGATTAATACTAGGTAGAGGAAATTCATCCTTGATGATCACTTTATTTAGGTCTTAAAAATTGATGCAAATATAAATACTCCCATTTTTCTTAGGCACTACCACTATGTTGGACATCCATTTTGCATAGTTGATAGCATTAATGAAACTAGCTTGGTAGAGCTTTGAGATCTCATCATGAACTACCAAGGCCAAATTAGGTCTAATCTTACATACTTTTTGCTTAACTAATCTAATGCTAAGGTCTAGTATGATGTTGTGTTGTACTAGGTGCAGGTCTAAGCCTAGCATATCTTCATATGACTAGGTAAAGACCTTAATATTACCTTGTAGGACCTTGGTGATGTCTTGAGCCTATTAGGGTTTCGGTGAGGAACTTAGTTTAAGGGTTTTCTCCTTACCACTGTGTGTTGTGATAGGAACCTCAACTAGAGAGCCTTTGTTAATGTTTCCTACCTCAAGGTCAAGGGTTTTAACTAGGATTTTAGTCCATTCTAGAGGACTCTCTATTGAGGCTATGTAGTCAACAAGACTCTCAGACTTAAGATCTAGGTAATTAGGGTAAATACATCATTCAACATCACCATGACGTTCATATAGATGCAAAGGCAAACTTATTCTCTCCTAGGTACTCATACTTTAATCCTACATGTTAACCAAAATCATATTAAGTTGCACCTAGGTAAAAGTACATAAACAATGCTAAAATGTTATAAAATTATGTAAATACATGTTATCTAATGCAAACAATGTCATCCAAGGCTATAACTAGAGTAAATACTAGAAAAAAAAGGACAATAGAGGTGAAACAAAGGTCAAACAAAGAGATGTATGAGAAATAATGCTAAAAATGATTAGCAAATATTATGGTTCTACCAATTTTAGGCCTTGGCAAGCCATGATGCTAGTTTAAAATCATAGTAGACCATGATCACATGGTGCCAACAGTAGTGAGGAAAGGTTAAAACCCACTATTTGATACTAATCAAAGGATAAAATAAGGTAAATAAGAATTTAATAAGGAAGTTATAGAAGATATAAGGCTACATGAAGCCCATAAGAAGGTCAAACACACAGCACAAGGCTAGGGACAAGTCAAAACATCATGCAATAAGGCCAAATCTACCACAGAAAACTACATATGATGGAATTTGACTTATATAGGTAAAAAAGGATTAGATTTTTCTAGTTTTAGACCTTATTAGGTCATGGTTTAAGGCTACAAGGTTATTCAGTGAGTTTGGATATTAGTCAAGGCTATTTATGAGCTATTTAGACCTAGAAATCAGGTGTTTTAAGGTTTCCATGCTGGGCCACCCTTATTTCTATGTTGGCTAGCATGGAAACCAAGGAAAGTGGATTTTGGAACATCTAGAGATTCAAAATTGATGTTTTGGAGCCTTCCCAAGGTAGCATAGAGCCAAATGTATCAGAATTGGGTACTTTGGAGGTCTATAAAGGCCAAAAGGTAAGTTTTAAAGCCTTCCCCCATGCTTCCACATCGACCAACATGGAAGAGGAGGGGTTCAACATGGAGAATCAAAATATTTATCAAAAAAATGACAAATAAGATCAAACTAATAGTTGGAACCTAGATCTGGAACTTGTGCCTTCTCCAGCTTCATTTTGAGGTAATTTGAGTTAGTTTTGGATGTTAAAACATGCTAAAATGGCTTTCCTCCATTTCTTCCATGATGATCATAGTATCCCCAATGTGGAAGAATGGGGAGACACTTTTTCCATGAATTTAGGATGCTCTTGAAACACGTTGATCATGTTTCTAGGCTCATAGGACTATAGATCATGATTTTGGAAGTTTCTAGCTAATTTTGAGCATGTTTGGAGGTCATTGAAGGGTATCTAAGGTCTCATCCCTTTGTTTCCATTCTAGAGGAGTTGCTTTAGCATGGAATATTGGGGGAAGGAGCTTTGAAGGCTGAAACAAGGTCCAACAAGTATAGTTTCAAGGCTATGAGGTCTTGGGCTTCTTTAGCATAGGTTTTTAATTTCTAAGAGTGTCATCTTGCATGAAAAGTAGAAAATAAGCTTTATCCCCTTGTTTCCATGCTGCTTAGTGTAGAAAGAATATTCTCTAGCATGGATGAGGCAAGAATCCTCTATCTAGATCAATTCAGATTACAATCAATCATGCATGTTAGCTCTTAGGCTTACCAAGATCAAGAACTAGGTTTCTAGGCCAAACTTTGGCAATTTATGGTGTTTCTAAATTTTTCTAGGCTTCCCACCATTCTTCCATGTTAGGGATGATATGTTTAGTGTGGAAGATTAAGCTAGATGGCTTTGTGACTATTTGTGATCCCTTTTGTAGGGTTTGAGGGCTCTAGAAGGTATGAAACTAATCTTAGCACTCATGTTAGGTTGTAGGTTGTTTGCTTAAGGTGTTTAAAGATCATATTTGAGTGGTCCAAAATTTTCTTCCCTAATTCCACACTGGCTAGCATGGAAGATGTGGCTCTCAATGTGAATGACCTAAGGAACCTTTCTTTTCATCATTTTATGTCATTTTTTGCCATGCATGTAGGTCTTTGAGGTTGCTATTTTCAACTATTGTTACCTAGTGTCAAACTTTGGTTGTGTTGATGGATGCAAAATTTTTATTAATGTTTACTCCACTTTACATGCTAGTGTTCTCATGCTCAGTGTGGAAAATTGGTGGGGAATTGATTTTTTTTCATTCATGGTCAATTTTGGTAGTCTAAGAATTCTAGGATACACCAACAAGGTTCTAGGACACACACAAAGCTTTCTAGCATCCATTTAAGGCATCTAGGATCTATTTTGGAGTTCCCTAAAAGTTTTCCCTTTCTTCCACATTGGCTAGTGTGGAGGTGGTTCTTATCATGGAGGCACCAACGGACTCTTCCTTTTACTATTCTTTTAACAATTTTGGCTATGCAACATGTGTGTCCATAGGGCTACCTGTGTCAACTATTGATTCCTAGGATCAGAATCTTGTCATTTTGAGGGTTGTGATAGGGTTTTTAGGCTTTTCCTCTTCATCCATGTTGGGGGTGGGATGATCAATTTGGATGGAACCCTTCTCAATGTGGAGAGTCCAAGGGAAACAAGCTTGAGTTATTATGAGTGACTTTCAAAAGTCTAGTGTCTTTTAGAAGGATTACATTGCTTCTAGAATGTCAACTGCATGCAAACTTCAATAATTTTGGTTTTTTTCCCTTCATCCACACTAAGACTATAATTCCTAGCATATATGAGGTTATCCCTAGCTTGAAATAATCTTAGGAAATTAATTTTTATTGATTTTTGACATTCTAGTGACTTCTAGAGAGGCTATCAAGGTTTTGGTGTCAGTACTAGATAGTTCAACGTTGTTTTCTTGCATCTTAGACTCCCCACTAACTTTCTTAGCATCATCCACCTTGTTTCCATTTTGGGTAGTCTAGAAGAGGTCTCCCCCACTATGGAAGAATCAATAATCTCAAATCTAGGTTAGTTCGACAACCAATTAAACATGCATGTCAACCTTCAAGGTTGTCGTTGTCAACGATTAGTGCTTAGTGTCAAGATTCATTAGTTTGGAGGCTTCTAGGTATCTCATGTAGTCTCACCCTTCTTCCAAGCTAGGAATGATGGCCCCAGCATGGATGATATGGGGATGGAAATTTTGTACCATTTTGACTACTTTTTAGATCTTTGGAAGCTCTAGAGGGTTCTCGCAAGGTCTGGGAGTCACAAGAGTAGGCTATTTCGCTATTTTGGATTATAAATTAGGTTTTCTTACGTACCCCCTAAGTTTCCACACTGGGAAGCATGGAGGGTGGGGGGGGGTTCACCAAGATATAATAGGCTATGGGAAGATAATCAACTTATTCTAAGATCATTCTAAGCTAATAGAAGCTATGAGGGTGTACTAGGCTCTATGAAATGGCTAATAGGTAATTGATGTAGGTAAATTTTGGTCTTTCCCCCATCCATCCACACTAGGGCTAAGATGCTCAGCATGGATGAAGCCTCTCCTAGTGTGGAATTACAAGATCCCAAGGTTTCAACCACTTTCCACTAGGTTTGGTGAGGTTTTGGGGCTGTTGAGGGTGCTTGGAGGGGTTCTAGGCCATGTGGGCCTACTTTGGGGATTAAAATTGGGCTAGATGAGTGTTAAGGGGTAAGAATGGGTGTTACCCCCATTCTTCCATGTTGGGCACTATTTCCCCAACATGGAAACCCAAGTTGTCTAGTTTTATTAATGTCTAACCCTCTTTTGGGATCCTAAGGTTGGAAAGGTAGGTTTTGGCTACTAAAATGGTGAAAAGGCTATGTTTTAATGGTTTTGGAAAATTGAAAACATGTATCCATGTTGGGCATGACATCCCTAGCATGGATGCATGGGATTTAGGACTTACAATATTATTCTAAGTGTCAAAAGTGGCCAAAAATTAGTGTTGATGTAGTTTTTAGTTCATAACTGAGTATGGCTAGTGTTTCATTCCATTTGAATTTGAAATGATTAAGTTATGGTTATTTAAATAATGTCATGCAACTAGGTTTTTTGTGCCATTTTTAGAATTCGATGTAAGTTCATAAATTATTTCTAAGTAAATGGTAGGGTTTTGGCTAATTTTACTTATATCTAGGTGGGCCTTGAATTCAGCTTTCCAATGGATGTGGAATCACTTCAATTGGACTTGAAACAAATTTTTAATGAATTTTTTATTCAACCTATGTCAAAAGCGGGCTTGTGCCATTTTTAGATTTTTGTCCAAACTGGTGAATTTTTTTTTTGAATAAATGGAAAGGATTTTTATTTTTTGTTAAGCATGGGGGCATAAGGCTCAATTTAATCTTTCAAACAGTGGCAAAATCACTCCCTTTGTAGCTTAAAAAAAATTTGAAAAAATTTTCACCAACCCTACACAAGAAGGGGGTTAATGTTGACAGCTATGGTTTTGCTAATTTTGCCTATGTTGCTTAGAAAAACGATTATGTATTTCTTGTTGTGATGGTCATGGCTAAAAATCTTGTGATTTTAGGATTCCTTCCATGGTGGAATCACTAAAATTGGAGAGTTTATGAATTTTTAATGATTTTTTTAGCTAAAATATATGAATAAGGTTAAATATTCATTGTAGTACCTTACCCCTTTAGGGATGGATGTGTAGAGATTTCTCTTGTCAACTCCCATGCCTTTGGGGATTGCTAAATTTGTAAATCTCTTATTTTAAATTTGTTTTTAAGAAAAGTAAAGGCTTTCACTATTTTTAACAAGCTTTTTCCTATGACTATTTTTTTTCTAAGTTTTAATGTTTTTTCTAAGCTTATGCATGGTTTAAGCTAAGCTTAATCCTAGCTATGAAGTTTTGGCTATGAAGTAAAAGGATATGAAAGATTATAATGATTTTTTTGTGGAATTTCTTAAGCAAACTTGAATAAAAACCTTAGATCTTTTTACAGGGGCTAATTTCATGCTTGACTAGAATGTTTCTACAAACCTATTAAGACATTTTAATTGGTCATGATATTTTTGATTTTCTTAATGCAAGGTCTTCCTGAAGGCCATACTCATTGTCATTGAGTTAGTTGACATTCTATGCTACATTGGCCACCCCAACACCAATACTCCACTACATGACATGCCTTTTGGAAAGGCTTCACTATGGTTTTGGCCTAGGGTAAGGGAGTTCTTTGACTATATCCTACAAAAATTTATCATGATGTTGTGGTCACACTTGTTTGTGGATGTGGCTAGGATTATAGTGGAGACCTTGATTCCCTGAGCATCTAGCCTAATTTCCAAGTTTATTACTAACAATCCACCTCCTAGGATAGCAAGAGAAATAGTAGATGTCATTAGCCCACATTACCTTATAAAGATCTAGACCATGCTAGAGTATAGTTAGTATAATGCTAACAATACTCTAATGGTGGCACATAGAGCCCACACATTGCTCCAAAACCCACCTAACACTGTGTATCTTCTATAGGGGTAAGGATGGTTATTTTTGCATTTTTATGTTTTTTTTTTCTTTATTAGGTAAAATACCTTTCCAAAATTCATTGGTTCTATAAACTTCTTACATGTATAGAATCAATGATCAAGGCTTGATCATTGACGATCAAACCTTAGTAGTGGCTAAAATTTCCCTAAATGAATTCACCAAGGATCCCCAAATCAAAACTATTGTGTATGAATAGCTAAGAGGGAACTTTGATGAATACACCATGAGGTTCAACCTTGCCTACAAGAAGTGAAAATACAAGAGGATGATACATAACTACTGGGTGGTCTTCAAGAACTTCCTAGATCAGACCCTTGTACTTGAGACCTCCACTCAAACCACACTAAGGAAAAAGAGGAAAGGTAAACATAAGGTCTATAATATTTAGTGTTTTATGATCATGAAATTCCTAAGTGTTTTATCACTTTAATTAGTTGTTAAACATGACTATGTTGATGTCAATTGTTTGGTCTTTTGCTTTGTAGGACCTTCCACCTCTTTTGATGTCACCATACCACTTTCAAGACATCATGAGGATACCCTCATCTTGAAGTTTTATGAGGTGATAGCAACATAAGAGTGGCTAAGGGGACAAAAGCCTAGATACATCCAAGTAAACATTGAACATGGGGGTTTTCTTGATCTATTTATGGAACCTATCCCTTCCATTCCTACTATGGAGATGTTGCACATCATCGACTCTTTCAATAAGGATGCTGATCATTTTAGCACCATCATTTGAGGAATAAAAATTAACATGGACATTGATGAGGGCCTCTTTTAAAACTTTTTTGGAGTCCCTACTAGTAAGGGAAAGGTTGCCACCATAATAGTTAAGGAAGTAAGCTATTGTGAGGAAGTTTCGAAGTGGCTTGCTGCTAGCATGAGCCACTCTAGAATTTTCATGAACAACTTCATGAACCTTGAAGTAAAAGCATCATATCATTTATTTAACTTCCATGTGTTTCCAAAAATATTATGGCAAAGAAGATAATTGACATCACACAGGGGTGGACCTTTAAGAGGGTCCTAATGGATGATGTCAAATTCAATTAGGCAACTACTTTGGTTGTTGAGCTTCAGAATGAGATCTTCAAACTCCTTGTTGACACCTCTACACTAATACACATGTATTTTGCATTCTTTGTGGGTTATTTGAAGAGCTTTGTAAAGTTTCTCATGTTCTGGAGGAATGGGTGATGGGTTGCCCAAGATCCAAGCCAACTTTCTAGGCCTTGGACAAAGCAAATTTATCCAATAGTGTAGGCCTAGAACCCACTAGAAGAAATGGATGATTCACTTTCCATTACCACCAAGGATCTTAATGGTAGGTAGTGTGAGTTCCTCAACAATATGAATGATGAGGAGCCTCTTACATTTCTAGTGAACATCTTGGAGGCTAAATGATGATGTAGGAAGGCTGAAGGGGTAGCTAGGAAGAAACTCAAGAGGCCCATGGAGGAAGCACCACCAGCATCAAACTAACCCACCCTAAAGAAACTTAAGTTTAAGCTTAAGCCATTACAATAGGGAATCATAGGTATTTATTTATTTATTTTTGGTTATTTTAAAGTTTATGGTTATGTTATGATTTCATGTGTTAATTGATTTTCTATGTGCTATGGTTGCTGATAAGCATTAGATCCTAGTAGCCCAAGGTATCATTGAGGTAGAACAAAGGAGTGCAAAGGAGACACTCTTACAATAGCCTAAGGGTAAAGGGTTTTCCAATGTAGATATAAATGATCTAGATGCATTGTTTAGTGAGGTGGTGTCAGGTACATCCCCCATCATCATTCCAGAGGAAGAAGAGGAGGAGCCTGGTATACCCATGCTCATACCTTAACATTTTCATTATATCCTATTATTTAATTTTGGTCTTCATCCTAACCATTCGATGATTGTTATACTTGAAATAGCTCCTAAGCCACCAATGTAGGCCCTTGTCCCTATGTTTTGCATGAAACCATGGGTACAGGCCCCAGATAGGGTAGAGTTCATCCACAGGATGGCTAAGGACATCATCAACCGATTGCAACAAGTTGCACCTAAGATAGGTAAGAAATTTTTTATATATGCCTTAGCTATTTGGGTATGTTATGGGCTATCTTAGGTTGTGCATTATGTTTACAATTGTATTTTGTATTTATGCAATGCCATTTGCCAAGTGGGACCCCAGTCGAGACATGGAGATTGACTCCTTACTAAGGATTCCCTCTGATGTCTCTAGTGTACCCTTGAAGTTGTACAAGACTACTACTAATCTAGCAATGTCATGTGCCAAAAATTCATGGGAGCTAGAGAGCTCTAATGAATCCCTATGGGAATAGGTTGTGGCCTTGAGGAAGAAAAATCAATGATAGGAGGAGGTAATGAAAGATCTCTAGGATTGCAAGGCCTTTGTAGAAGCCCATGTGGCTAACTTAGGAAAATTTTAAACCAAAGAGATCACGTGGATCCCCTACTAGCATACCATTAGAGACAAAGTAGTGTTCTCATGGGATATGGTGGAATAGTAGATGCAGATGGACCTCATCTCCCAAAAGGTTGAGAATTGGAAAGATCACTATGCTTGGGTCCTAGAGTGGGGTAAGAAACTAAAGGCCATAAGAGACAATACAAGGTGAATCGTGGGGCCTATCTCAAGTGGCTTAAAGAGGAGTTAGTTGAATAGTGCAAGAGAGAGCTATTCATCCAAGGGATCCAAGTGAAGAATGCTTATCAACTCTTTAAGATTACTCTTAGGATGGAGAAATCTCCTATTCCTCAAATTACCACCACTATAGGTGATACCTCTACAACTACTACTACCCAAGAGCCTCCTACTTGGACTATGATAGATAGGAGTGGCATCCTTTCCAATGTTGGTCTTGGAGATGTTGACTAGGCCAACATGATAGAGGACCAGATCCTCCATCATTTGGAAAAAGGAATTCCACATCTACCCCTAGAAGTCATGGAGCCGAAGTCTCCACAAGTTAAATGCATTTTATGTTTTCATTTTTGTTTTAGTTATGGTTTTGGCTATGGGTTACTAACTGGATATGTGTTATTGTATTTCAAATGTTAGGAGACATTGGTAGTCCCAATAGTGAGGGTGGGAATGGCCCACCAATTCCTTCTTTGGATGTCCCTTAGCACTCTCGATCTGCTCACTTGTTGGATATTTTTGTTTATTTTCATGTTGATGGCTATTATTAGCCAAGACCATGTTGTATAGGACTATTGATGAGCGGTGAGGTACCCCTGCACTCAACCATATGAATACAAACATCTCACATGTGATCTGGTCAAACTCCAAGGACTAAGTTCTTATGCGCCTTATGGAACACTTAAGGTTAATCAATCATTGTCTTCCCAGACTTACTTGTATTATCATGGTTTTATGGTTAAGTTTGAGGTATATGATTTTTATGTCTTTTATCTTTTTATCGCCTATGCTAAGAGAGGAAAGGGTGAAGAGACTAAGTAACTAACTTTCACTAACTAAGCTTTAATCATCCTAGCATCAGTATCCATTCCCACTTGCCATACACACCCTAAACTAGTGCAATGCTACTAGGATTACCAAACGCTATTCATTACTAGGTTACCAAGCGTAGCACACGTGCTCGAAGCGATCGTACTAAATGCACTTAACTAGGAGTTGAGGGCTAAGAGAGATTAATTATCTAAGAAATCATTTAAGCATTTAACATTAATTAAATCCTAATTACATTAGTCCATGCACTACAAGGTTTATCATAAAGTTCATCTTTATTGCCATACACAATTGTGTGCTCAAGTACAAAATTGCTCAAATAAAGATCCATTCACTTTGAGACTCCTACTATAGGGACATGGAAATTATTCTATCTCTAGAATGGTGAAACTGCTAGAGTCTAGCTAAGGGTCTAGATCTAGATGTAGAAATAGGGGAGAGCCACCTCTTATTTATAGAACTGGCGATGGGCTGCGATATCACGTACGCGATATCATAGCTACCAATGCGATATCGCGACCCATGCGATATCGAGTCCCATCATACCCCCATGACTGAATGAAAAATCATCCTCGAGTTCCTTACAAAATATTGGGAAGGTATGGGATTATTGAATTGAATGGTACTAACGGTGAATGAGGTGACATGTGAACAGATCATCATTACAATACATGACAAAAATAGTGTTCATGAAAACAAGACTAAACACTATATACAATTGACATCCAGCCTTATTTGCTAGCTGAGAGAGAGAGGGAGAGAGAAAAAGAAGTCTGTTGCTACCAATGCCAAGATTGCAGCTTTCATTGTCTATTCATAAGTGCACCATTAATCGTGTTCCTTGCATAACTACTTCAACACTAGTCCATTCCAAGTGTGTCCTCCAGATCCAATCCATTATTGTATGATTGTCATTTGCACACATAACACAGTCTTATATTAGCAAGGGTAAATGAATCATAATGCAATTAATACATTTCTTTGATGTAAGGTCCATTGGCTGAGTTGTGGTATGGCTAATACGGGTCTAGAGATATAATATTGGTGCCTACCCAAGGTGTGGGGATGTAGAGAAAATCAAAAAAATTGGACCAGGACCCCCATGACTGAGAGTGAACCTTTGGTAGTGAGAAAATGGAGAAATATAAGGAATAAGAAAGATGAAGAAAAAGAGACAACTGTAATGTCAATGAAATGGATGTTAGAGATGCAGATGAACAAAATAGAAATGGATTGCAAAAATGTTTAAGGAAAAGAAATTAATGCGTGCACCAAATATGAATGTTAGTGGGTCCTCCCCAAAGCAAGCTCATGCCCTTAATGCCCTGAAAATCCCACATTCAAAGAATCCATGAACTCTAGAAATTTCATTTGGAGACAAGAGTTAAAATCTTAACCACAAAAATTTACCAAAAAGAAAACAATGCATCCACCAAAATATGGACTATTGATATAACCGAAAATGAGGTGATAAATGGAGAAAGAATGATGGAAAGAAGATAATGGAATGGAGTCTAAAGAACAAGGTGATGTACATACCCTTATGTATTTAATGATTAATGTGACTTGGTAGACCTCATTCCAAATCTAGCCTCAAACAAACCACATCTGATGACTTCACATTAACACAATTAGCCAATCCATCCACCTGAAGTAACAAGAATGCCTTCATCAAAGAGTCACAACCATTCTGACGAAACAAAAGAGGAGAAAGTAGGGAGTGAGAAGGGTGTTAGTTAAAGGGAACATTTTTATCTTAGTTCCATAACCAGTTCTTGTAGCCTAAATGATTATTTTTTATAATGGATGTGCTTTGAATTCTCACTATTTTTTCATCATTTTTCATTTTTTTTTTGCGTAAGAACCACACCATGCAAAGAATTATTATTTTTATTTGCTCAAATTTTTGATATTGGAGTAACATTGGAATAGTAAGAAAAACTCAAGAAGAAAACATCCAAGCACCCAAGAGAATGGCCAACACAAATGCATCAAATCCCCTTGAAGTCATACCCTTTTCAATCCTTGAGTCCTTCCTTAGTTTGAGAACTACCCAGTCACTGATTCGTTGATAGTTCTTATTAGTTTGAAGAAAGGGACTATATAGTTCCAAGCCAAGAGAGACCATAGAATTTTATGGATGTATGGATGAAGTGGACTCATGGCCTACTATATCAAAAGAACCATACCTTAGTATCAACATCATAACTTAAAGGTAAAAATCAAACATTAACAATCAATGAAATACAGTTCATACCATCATTAGGAGCACTTATTAGGTGATGAATCAAACAACATGGATAAACATGCCACACACACACACAAATAAAAGAAATGGTATGAAAAATGTTGTAAAAAAAAATAAGAAAATTTTAAGAAATTTTTAAAACAAAAATGTGTAAAATAAAAATTTAAAAAGAACTGAGAGCCTCAAATAATTAGCATAGGTGGCCATCTCCCCCATGACTAATTTGGAAGGGAGAGATCTAAAATAATGATCAAGGTCATCCTCTCTCAAATGTGCTATGTGCATAGACCGTTCTAGGTTCATGATAAGGATTCGTTGGTTGCAAACATACTAGTATTCTCCTATCAGAGTACTCATTTGGATTTTCTAAGAGTTTCCAACTTTCCTCAATTGGTGGTTTTAGATTAAGGGTTGGAAGTTGGCGACACTCTTGCTCTAGTGCATCTATGCTCTCTACGTGGCTGCAAGTTGGTCCCCCAGTTAGTTCCATGCATATTGGTGGGTTACTCTCTTGATTAGTTGTCAACCACTGGGTGTTCTCTTGTTTTGTGGTTACTACATATAGGCACTTTTGTATGTTAACTTCATAGGCACATTGGTTGCATGCAGGAGATGTTGAACCTTCCTGTATGCTATCACCCTTAGTATCACTGTATGTGATGCATGGAACCTTCTTCTACTCGATCTTTCCATAAGTATTTTCCTTAGATATTTCCAGGGAAAGATTATGAATTCCTAGGCATGCATTCATAGTACTTAGCCATGCCCTTCCCATTATTATTGGGAAATCCTCCTTGTCATTTTTGACTTGTATTACTAGGAAATCAGCTGGGTATGACCAACCACACACAGTGGTAATGATGTCCTCCACCAATCCCAAGTGAATAGTGATGGACTAGTCAGCCAGCTCTAAGTGAATATTTCTCTTCTTTAGTGGAGGAAGATTCTAGGCTTTATACATTTCTTGCGATATCAAGTTGACTCTGGAACCTGAGTTAAGAAGAGCCTTACAAGGTTCATTCCCAGCAACTTGGAGGTAGATTAGGGGACTTCCAGTATTAGAGAATTTCCTAGGAAGGTGGCTCACCTTGATCTAGTTAGTGAAGGTATGTGTTAACATAACCGTATGTAGTGAGCTCTGTTGTTGGTTTGAAGGGAGCTCCGAAGCCTTATTTGATGGAGGAACGTTCTGAGGCTCAGCTGCTTGTGGTTGTGATAGCTTGTTTGGACTATTGGTTCTAAAGAAAGGTCTCCTCCTTGTATTGTTGTAAGAATCAAGAGTGGGTTGAAGGTTTATAAATCTCGTAGCATTGTGTTGCTACGGTTGAGTGGGGAGTTTCCCTTGCATGTGGTGGACAGATTTAGAGGATGGTATGCATGTGGTGTGTCTCTCCCAGGAGAAGGAGTCTTATAGTACTCCCAATCTTGGTAGTGACATTGTGTGGTAGTGTGACCAACAGAGTCACTTGGAGAGATTGGCTGCTGCACATAATAGCCATAAGGATCCATTTGTCGGTAAGGGTATTGTTGCCTTCGTGGTGGCATCCCCCATGACTATCGGTATTGCTGCTACTAGTGTTGCTTCATTAGTTGTGGTGGATTTTCACTTGGATAATATGTTAATGGTTGGTGGAACTACCTTGGGTTACCTTGCAGATAAGGTAACCGTCGGGGTGCTTGCCATTTGTTAGGTCTTGGGTTGAGTGCATACACCCCAAACTCTTGCAGATGTGAGATTATTGGGCAGCATCCCTTAGGATGGTCATACAGAAATATCTCACATCCACCATCATCATCTATATTAGAATCCATAACCTCTTTGGTGAGAGTTATTTTACCCTTACCTTTGTTCTGTGCATAGTCCAAATACCTCTTCTTTTTCTTATCATGGTCACTACTTTGCTCCTTAGACTCCTCTACGATTTTGAGAACAGTTTCAAATCTACTATCTAAGGAGTCCCACATCTAATCTACCTTAGCTGACACTTCTGTTGTTAACTTCTAAAGCAGCAAGGTTTTCCTACTCACCAACTGTTCAAGTGGTGACTCATCCTCCTCCTCACAGAATCTTAATCCCCTTTTTCGGAGGGAAGGATCGCGGTGATACTCTTCCTTTCTTTCTTTCTTTCTTATGTAGCTCTCCTTCTTCCTTAGCTACTTGCTCCAAAAATATATGAACCTCATGGGACCTAGGTTCTGATAATCTCCCCTGGACATATGTTTCAATGGTTCTCCTAGTTTCATGTATTAGCCCATCTACGAGATGGCATAGTTGATCCCTTTGTGCATAACCATGGCCCGGGCAACAATGTAACAATGCATAATATCGGCCCATGGTAGCATCCAAGGGTTCATGATTACCCTGTTTCCATCCTTGGATTTACTTATGCAAGTTGGACACTCAGGAGTACATTAGATATTTATCGTTAAATAGTTCTAGCATCGTACTCCACCTTCGAATGGATTTTGGTTCTAAGGATTAGTACCAGCTTTCCGCTTATTTTATGAGTTTCCTTGGAAATAAATTTAACTTTTACCACCCATTTTCAATATTTTTCAAGGTGTAAGCATTGTGAAATGCCTATAAGTGGTTCTATAGATCAGCGTTGTATGCCCCTTCAAATCATGGGATATTATTCATGTCTAGTTTCTTGATCCGGCTATCTTTTTGGTGCCTTGTAGGTATTCTAATGACCTCCATGATATCTAACATGCTTTGAGTTGCAAGTAGGGGTTCATCATGGTCATGTATCTCATGGTGTCTATAATGTCTACGTGGTTCCATACATTCCCTTATTCCATGCCTTGATTCTCTCGAATGCCCTCATCCTTGCTCTCAACTCTCTCGTCGAGGTCTCTCATCTTGCTTACCCTTATCCTTATGGTGAGGTTCATTGTAACTGTGTCCTAATGTTGAAGGAGAGGGTGAGTGTGATGATGAAGGGGAAGAGGAAGGAGAGCCATCTCCATGACAATGTTTCCTACCTTCTCTTCGATGGTTATGGCCCTGATCGTGATGATGATTAGACTACCTACACTTGTTGTTTGTTTGTGTTCCTTCATTGAACACTTGGTGTTCATGGGGATCAAAACTAGGGTTGTGAATCATGGAGTGCAGGTTATGATACCCCACATACTCACCATCTTTACGAGGTAGAACATCATTTTGTGAAGAACCTATTGAAATAGGTTCACCACCCTTAATTTCACTTATGATAGGCGAAGCATTATGGGGTTCTTTGCCCTTCAATGATGTGTGGTAACTCTCCTACCACAAGTCTCATTGATGTTGTGCTTCTGTGGGATGGTAGTCCCTTACATTGTAATCACATGTGACATACTTAGCATATAATTGTAACATGTCTATTCGTGCAAGGAAATGAAGGAGCATGTTGGGGGTGGCTCTATCTAGAGGCAACACTATGTTAACCTCCAAGTCTCTCCAATGCAATTGTTCATCTTGATGGAAGACAAAGGTAAAGTTGGGTATGTACTCATCGTGATCACTATATACCACACTAAATTGTTAAGGAATTGGTGGTTCTTGGTTATGTATGTTGTGTTGCTGACTATCTCTTGTGTGGTCCCTAGGTGGTGAAGTAATTTTGTGAGAAGATGAATACATTGTTATTTTATTTGGTGTGCTATTGATCGTTGTTTAATTTTTCTCATGGTCAACCCTAAGGGTTCATTTAATCTTTCCAACGATGTGGATAATTTCCTATGTTCTAATTAGTGCACAAACAACTAAGTCCCTGGCAATGGCGCCGATGATGAGTGATGAGGTACCCCTACACTCAACCATACGAATACGAGCATCTCACGCTTGATCTGGTTGAACTCCAAGGACTAAGTGCTTACACGCCTTATGGAACACTTAACGTTAATCAATTGTTATCTTCCCAAACTTACTTGTATTGTCACGGTTGTATGGTTAAGTAAGTCTGAGGTATATGATTTTTATGTCTTGTATCTTTTTATCACCTATTCTAAGAGAGGAAAGGGTGAAGAGACTAAGTAACTAATTTTCACTAACTAAGCGTTAATCATCCTAGCATCGGTATCCGTTCCCACTTTCCATACATACCCTAAACCAATGCAATGCTACTAGGATTACCAAACGCTATTCATTACTGGGTTACCAAGCGTAGCACACATGCTCAAAGCGGTCATACTGAATGCACTTAACTAGGAGTGGAGGGTTGAGAGAGATTAATTATCTAAGAAATCATTTAAGCATTTAACATTAATTAAATCCTAATTAGCTTAGTCCATGCACTACAAGGTTTATTAGAAAGTTCTTCTTTATTGTCATACACAATTGTGTGCTACGGTACAAAATTGCTCGAATAAAGGTCCGTTCACTTTGAGATTCCTACTGTGGGCACATGGAAATTATTTTATCTGTGGAATGGTAAAACTGCTAGAGACTAGCTAAGGGTCTAGATCTAGATGCATAAACAAGTGAGAGTTTCCTCTTCTTTATAGAACTGGCGACGGGTTGTGGTATCGCATACGCGATATCGCAACTACCGACGCAATATCTTGTACACGCTATCACAGCCCATGCGATATCACATCCCATCAATTATTATTATTTTTTAACATTTTTTCCACACAGTCTGTNTCCCATCAATTATTATTATTTTTTAACATTTTTTCCACACAGTCTGGCCATGGCTATGTATGTTATAAACATTTTAAATTTAAATTTTGGTTTCACTTTTGGCTAGATATCTATAGCTATAGTGTTATACATGTTGTGGATGGCTATATTAATGACTTCAGGTTATAAAATTAAATGGCTAACCAATGCGATAATAGGCTAAAAAAATATAATAAAAGAGTTTTTTATCAATTTTAGGCCATGGTGAGCATAGTTTGTAGTGTCTTGCCAGTTTAAGGCCATGGCGGGCCATGTTGTGTTGTGGTTATTTTGCCAATTTAAGGCAATGATGGGCCTTATTGCCAATTCAAAGTCTTAGTGGAATGTAGTTAAAGAAAAACTTATAATTTTTTAGTGATTTTATGTTATACATTTTTTTGATTTTTTTAGTCTATATCATGCTAAGAAAAGCAAATAGAGAAAGCAATAAGGCCATAATAAATGGAAAAATAAACTTCTAGGCTATATGCATAAATAGTAACATGAAACATCAGAAAACAAAGCAATAACAAGCCAACAAAGAGAAAACTTAGGAAAACTAGTTATAGTAGGAGTGCATGTTACTTGTTTATACTTTTTTTGATCTTTGAAAGGCTAGGAAAATTATAAGATCTATTTTGCAAAAGTTTGTACTCACCATCCCCTTCATTAATGATGTTGAATTGGAGTTCATTCCATGACACATCACGTTTCTCATTGTTGTTATTCTTTGGTTTCTACTTTTTCTTGGGTTGATGAACTTCATGGATAGGAGTTTCCTCCTGAAGCTCCACTTTAGATCCCTACTCTATGTTCACATTTTTGATAGCCAGGGGAACCACACTATCACTATGGATGATGATTATACCTCCCTTTTAAGGAAGGTGAGTTTCTTGATGGATGGGTGAGGACATGACCTATAATTCAATCAACCAAGGTCTTTTTAGGATAATGTTAAACCCTAGCATCTCCTCCATCACTAAGAAATTGGTGGTTGTGGGGAATTTCTTCCCTGCCACAAAGTCCAAGGAGATAGACCCCTTGACAACAACCCTTGATCCATTGGAGGATTTAAGAGTTGTAGTTGTGGTAGGTTTTATTTTCTCTATTAGCCCTAAGTGTTCAATGATGGTTCATGGGATGACATTTGTTGTGGATCCATCATCAACATGCACCCAATGCACTTTAAACTACCCTACACATATTATTATGAGTAGAGGATCCCTAGTCACTTTGCCATCTTGGGGACTAGTCTTGATTTCATTGTCACTAAATACTAGGGGTGTTGACTTCTTCTACTTTGGTGAGGGAGGAACCATCATTTCATGGATGGATTTCTAATTAGCAAGGATGTAGCCACTAACAAGAATGGAAGTGAACATTTTGACTAGCACCTCACGATGTGTGGCAGAAGTCATAATGAGGTCATACAATCTTAGAGTTGTATTCTTCTACTTGAGAGATTTTCTGACCTAATCGATCACACTAAGGAAGTTTTTATCATTGGCCATGGGCTTGGCACCCCAGTCATGCTTCACTTCCTCCATGCACCCCAAAATACGAACTTCATTCTTAGGTTGTGGTCATTTGAGCTTCTCCTCTTTGTTCTGGTTATGAGTTTTAGGATCCTATTATGGCTTGTTGATTAAAGGGGGATTGGTAGAGGAGGTCATGGGTATAGCCGAGATGGGAGTTGGCTTTCATGGGTCCACTTCCTTCTGTGCATTTTTTTCTTGTTACCCTTATTATTGGGCTTTGGCTTATGCTTCTTTCTTTTCATGGTTGTGGTCTTTTAGTTGTCAGTCATTAGTTGGGAGGAAGAGGCAATAGTATTAGACACCAAAAGAGGTTGTTGTTTAGTTGTGTTAGCTAGTTAAGCTATAGTTGATGGGGTTGTGTTAGGATGGGGTACCTTGATGAGAAAAGGTTTCCTTAGAGGGACTCATGATGGTATTTTTATGTCAAAAATGGATCTTGAGCTAGTGGAAACTAAAGAAGCCCCTTCGTCATAAGGGGGTACCTAGATCACGAATGGTTCTCCTACGAATCTCTGACCATCATCTCTGTTGAATGTTGAAATAACATAAGGGTTGTTATTAGCATTCAATGGGTCCTTGTACACTTTCATAAATTATTTTTGTGGTCAAATTGGGTTAGAAGCATCTAAGACTAGCTCTCTCCCATCTATCATTTTCTATAGGTCATCCTTCAGCATGAGGTAGAAGTCTATATCATGACCAAGCAACTGGTGATAGTGGAAAAAATGATCTAGTTTGAAGTACCAAGGCAATTGGGGATCATCTTTTGTTGCTCAAGTGGGATCCTTGGCTATTTTACATAGCTACTCCTACTTCTGTCAAGTAGCTTTGGTCATCTGCTCATATTGCATGTGCCCACTCTTCAATAGTTAATCTAGCAATTTGGGTGGTTTCAAAGGTAAGTTTTTGTACTTACTACAGTCTTTCTACTAAAAATTTGGCCTAGATGTAGTTGATGCAGTGGGCCCATAGGTCGATGATTGGTTATCATGGTTATTGGTGAAGGCCATGGGTGAGTTGGTCCTCAACCCCTGGTTAGTGGTCTTGGCATTCTTAGCCATACTTTTTATGGTCATATTGTTTTGTTTTCCCTTTTCTTTATCTCTCTATGTATGTTGATTTTTATATGTTACTTAGGATAGATCATGGCTAGCCTTTGCAACATCCTCTATATTCTTGGTTTGGGAAAATGCTCAGCTGAGGGACTACAAGTCAAGGTAGTAGAGCTTGAACTTGATAAAGTTATTAATTGCTTCCTTAAATATAGCCAAAAGGTGTGCTTCAACTATAGGCTCTGATATTTCGTTTAGTAACCCATTCCACTGCTAGATGAACTTCTACATAGGTTCTAGGGGCCCCTAGTTGACCTTCATGAGTTGGTCAAGCATGGTATTAGGCTTCAAGTTATACTTGAATCAATTAACAAACTAGGCTATCCAATCCTCAAGAGAAGATATGGATCCTCTAGGTAATGTGTGGTACCAATCATGTGCTTTCCTAGTCAAGGACATAGGGACAATCCTCATGATGGTATGAGGCCATGGCTATAAGAGTAAGCACTCAAATCAAAAGATAATAAGGTAAGCATTAGAATCACCTTCTTTGTTATACTTACTAAATTGGGGAATAGGAACACCAGAAGGAAGTGTAAAGGATGGGACTACAAGACTAATGGGATCATCCTAGTAGAAATCCATAATCTAGATACTTTGGGAAATAGAGGCTTTAAGCCTCTTTAACTCCTTTGTTGGGTCCTAGATAATTTAGAAGGCTTGATCCAAGCCTTTTTATGGCCTTGTTGGTTGTGTGGCTTGTAGATATGGTTGTGGCATCTGTTGTAAGGCCTATGGCCTTGCTATGGGTTGCAAGACAAAAGGAAGTGATTACATTATGGTCGTAGCTTGTGGAATAAACAAGGAAACGGATGTTTATGCTAGTACTCAAGACACAAATGGGATAAAGGGGGTGTTTGACCCTTTGGAAATGACATGGAAACTAAGAAGTAACTGGGGAATCTAAAGTGGATATGAGGATTAAATTTCTTAACATTTTTCAAGTGAAAAACTCTTGAATGAGGGGAATGTTATGACCTAAAATTTTGTACAAGTTTAATTATTTAATTTAATATATAAGTTAATTATTTGATTTAATACTATTAGATGTGTTTTAATAGATTATTTTAAATTTCATAAACTAAGTAATAGAATCATGTTATTGTCTTAGGTGAATGCAATCTACTGGTTAAATTATTTTGTTAAAATTTTTAATTTTTTACTTATTATTACTATTAATGGTCAAGTCATATATCTTTTATATATTTTATGATCAAAATTTGAAATACATTTAGCTTTGTAAATTTTATTTTGGTTAGTCATTATGTAGTACTACACCCATAAAACATTATTAAACTTCAACTTTTTAGAGATAATTTTTTCATATAAGAAGGCCTCCTAGTCCAAGTTGTAGTTTCCTACTATTGTAGAAGTCATACCAGATTTTATTTCCAAGTTTAAAGTTATTTGAAGGTCATTTGTAGCTTTTATTTAAGTTGTCCAAGTAGTTGTGACTACATGTAAACTATAGATAGTTGCACTAAGGAATTGCAAGTTAGGTGTGATTGATAGTGGTTCATAGTTAGCTCAAAATTAGGTTTTTTGATAATTATTTGACTCAACTTTGGGACTACAAGGCCCATGCAACTTATAGAAGGTTGAAGCATGTTTAGAAGGATTTCGGTTGTAGTCATTTATATTTGAAAATTAGTGTTATCTAGAAATTTAGCTTTGAATAGGTTACAAGATGCTACAAATCATAGTAATCTCACAATAAGAATGACTTGCTTTTAGGTTTTTGGCTTAGATAGGATTACAACTAGGGTATGACTAACAATAGGTTGCATACAAGATGAGCTACAAATAAGTTCAACCCATAGTCTTCATAAAGATTTCTCTAATGTGTGAAGTCTTAGATTCCATTGAAGATGGTTCATTTTGGTATATCTTTGCTTATTTGGCTTCATTTTGAGTGAAATGTAAATTGAAAGGCTTGTACGATGTAGGATTTGCAAAATACTGGTAAACTCAAGATGAAAAGGTGTAGATTCAGGTGTGATTTAAGAGAATTAAGGATTAATGTGAAGTAATTAAGATGTGCGATTGTTTCAAATTTAGAGAATGTGAAAATGAGAGTAATTATGAGGGACTATAAACACTTTTGATACCTTTTGGACATGAAATGGTCAAAGTGGGCTCATCACATGAATTTTCAAAGGTTTGAACCCTAGGAGATATGATACTAATGATGGAGCATGTGTAGAACCTTTTAAAATTCTCAAAATTTAAGGATATCCCTTGAAATCACTAGGAATTAATTGAAATTAATATTTAGTTGTCCTTTATTACTAGAGATTGTTAGAGTACTAATAAAATCAATTTCTCTTAGGAAGATTTTACTGATATTCTTAGAAGCTATAGCAATTAATAGAATTCAATATCTTTGGTGGGAATTAGAATTTGAACTAGATTTTTAGGAATTGTAGCAAAATGTAGCAAAATTCACATAAGCCTTGTTGATTTTGCTCATTGGTGACAATTTCAATTGATATCAATATGAATATATCAATTTATATCTCTAGAATTAATGTATATTTTTTAGCAAAGAGATGAATTATTTTTTAAATTGTTGATTCAAACAAATTCGAGGGTATTTCACTTTGAATATGAAGTCTTTAGGACATAACTAATATGAAGATCATGAATTTGATAGATCAATCATGGTAGTAGTGTTAGTTCTTGTTTGCTTTTATCCTTGCACCTAATCTTGGGGTAATAACATTTAAGATTTGTACGATAGTATGAGATGCTAGCCTTTAAATAGTACTAATATTATGGTAAGATTAATATTAGTTGGATACCTATTAAGATTGTTTGAATTGTTATTTATATTTTCCAACTATGCGATCCATTCATTTTAACTCTTTTTTTTGGATGATCTTAAGATTAGTTCCTTTAGTGGAAGATTTTTTAAACCTTCTTATATATCTTTGTATGCAAGCCTTGCAAATTCGAGTGTTCATAACTATGATGCTAAATCTCTTGATTATGCCTAATATAGTGTTGGTTTCTTTTGAAGGATTTTTTCAAAGCTATTCAGGTTTAGAATCACATGATGCATTTTAGATGATTTCTTATATTGTATGATGGCCATATGATTTTGTATTTTGTAATGGTCTTGATGTTTAAATAACATTAGAGAATTTGCATAATGTTTTGAATGATAGTGATATAAACCTCTTATGTTGGATGTAACTTTTAATATAAAATTACAGTAACTTTTATTTTTGGTTTTGATATCATTCATGTTTTTTTCGAGGTTTCTAGTCATTTATAATATTTATTTTTAGGTACAACTCTTATATATATCCCCATGTGAGTCAAAAAATCATTATTTTTTGTCAAATATACTATATATTTAATATGTTTTTTTTGTTTTTTTAGGTTTGACTTCATTTAGATCTCAATACTAGGGCATATCATGTATAATAAGTACTTGAGTGTTTCATTTGAACTATGGCATAAGATTTTTCATTTTGGATGCGACACAAGTCAAAAGTCAAGATTAGGCCTACTACCTTCGACTCTTAACCAATTAGTGTAAAATTTACTAGGAAATCCAATTAAATGTGTTGTACCTTGATATTACTTTTTTATGCACAATGAGTTAGTTGAAGCATTTATGGTGAATCCCACCTAATGGTGTTGTATCTTGCTTTTACTACAGTGTTCTAGTGAAAATCTTAATATGAAAACCATTCAAAACTCAAGAGTAGGTCGAACACCTTTAGTTCTTAGTCAAATATGGAAACTAATTAATTAATACTAAATAAAATTTTAATATGCAACTTAGCTAATATTATTTTACCTTGATATCACTTCTTAATAAATAATAATGTTACTTAAAGGATATTGTAAAAAGGTAATTGGTTGAATTAGTGATGAATCATCATCTTGTTAGGTCTTTAGGTCAAATACACAACGTTGAAGCCAAGAAACAATGTTGGATATCCAACATTACCTCTACTAGGTTGGCCTATAAATATAGCACTTGGGCATCTATTTGAGGGAGGAAGAAGTAGAAGATAGTTTTAGTTTTCAGTTTCCTTTCCTTAAAGTTTGTCATTCCCAATGCATGCCTATAGTGTGATGTTTATAGTCATAAAACACCTTTGTTCAAGTGTGACATACTTGGACACATTACATGACTAGCAATAAAGATCAAGATTACTTCCATCATTGGAGCATTATCTTATATTATTATTTCTTTTAAGTGTTAATTATTTTCTACTTTTTCTAGTTAAATGTTTCCATTTATTGCTATTTCTTATTCCTATTATTAAGCGAAATGCGTATGGCTTAATCATGAGCATTTAAGTGTAGATACTTGGTAATCTAGAAGTTTATTGTTTGGCACACTCAGTGACATATGCTTGGTAGTCCCAGAAGTAGTCTCACAAAGTCAAAGATGTATACAAATGATTAAGGTTGGATACTCATTTCACAGAAGCTAGTTTAGGCCTTGTTTTCATCACCCATTAGTTTAATTAATTTACCCTTTTATTCTTATCAGGAGTAGCCTAGAATTAGATACAACATCATATGCCTCACTTTCGACTAAGCTGTATGTGATAAAGCTACCACTAGTTTGAGTGGGAAGATAGTGAATTGTGATCAAGGCATAGTGATCTAGATGCTACAAATAGTCCCATCCACAAAATTCAACTAGATCGTGCATGAACACTTGTGATTCATATGGTTGAGCATAGGGGTACCTCACCACTCATCAATTAGGGTAGTTGTGATCTCTAAAATATTAAAATTGTATTTAATGTTGTAATGTTAGGATTTAGGTAGAGGGTAAATAAAATAATATCATTACCAAGAGCTTCAATGCTAATCTTGTCAAGTAGATTTATGGAAGGATCTTTAATGAATGAGTGAAAACTTAGAAGAGCTTGTGATGTAGTCTCCTTAATGGATGAGCAAAAAGCCTAGCCTCTTATGATTGGTAGTTGAACCAAAAGCCTAACCTCTTCAACTAGGCCTAGGCTTAAACCCCACATCTTCTAACTTAAGAAATAAGCAACTTACCATCATTTTAAATAATAGCATATTTATCGTTTACTTAATACATAGCTTAAATCTACAAGAAATCAAACTAATACAAATTTTACATGAAGAATCAAATTTTAATGTGATTTATGTCACCATAATTCAAGTGATATTAATGAATTATTGAAAAGAACACAAGTTTACTTAATAACAAATACAAAAATCCTTAAACATTACATAGTGACCAATTTTGTAAGAATAGTGATTCTAGTATAATTCTTCTTGTACTAATTTAAAAAATACTTATGAATTATTGAAAGAAGTATAAATTTTCTTTTAGGAGAAAGACCAAAGCCTTAATTATTGTTTATTCATTTATAATTTTTAATGCTTTAAAACTTTGATGTTATGATTTTAATGTCAGGAAATAAACCATTAAAAAATCACAAAGTAAAGTGAAGAAAATATGATGCAATGCAAAAAAACACAGTAAATTTATATGTAGAAAACATGATTCTATGAGGAAAAGTAATATGGAATCAAAAAAATACACTAGGACTAAGATGGAATAGGAAAATACTATGTTGAGAACATATGCTCTATTAAAGGTGTTACTAATTCTAAAGTTTAATTATTTTAATTCACCTTTATGTATTTTTATTGCATAACTCATGCATTATTTTTGTTTGTGGATGATTTATACACATAATCTCTATTACTCAAAGAAAGGTTGGTTTTCTTATATAAATAAGAGATTTATTAAGAGTTAACTAAGTTTCCAAAATTTTTAATATGAAAAAATAATTTAAACTATAGCAATGTTATTCTTGAGAGTTTAACAATCTAGATTGGAAAGTTAATTTTTTTTTTAAAAAAATGAAGTACAATCATATCAAAGTACTAATCTAGTTCAAAAAATAAAAATTGTAAGCATGGAAAACTAAAGACATTTTATATATAATGTTTTTCTTCTTTTTAGACAAGGATAGATCAAGTTCTCCAAAGCCTAAATCAACAAACTCGATGTTAGAGATAGACTCATTGCTTAAGTCCATCAGATCTATATTGATAGGTGAATTCTTAGAAGAAAAAGTGACCATAGGTTTGCTAATAGGTTTAAGTTTAATATCAGCTAGTTTTCAAATAAGCTAATAAGATTGGGCTTCTCAATCTAAGTGATAAACACTTGGAATCTATTTGTCTGTTGAGATGACTATCTCATGGTTATGAACAAAAATGTGTATCTCTTGACATATTTGAAAAGACATAGCTTCATGTTGAGCTAGCCAAGGGTATCTTAGTATTCTATTAACACATAGACACTCATATATGACCATGAAAAATGTTTTAAACTAAATAGAATCACCTACCATAAATGGTAATCTAATGGAACATATGACTATTGGTGTGTTATTAAAAGAGATGAGATTAGAATAAGTTTCATTAAAAGTTACTTAATCATGAAGACTAACATGCTTTATAGCAATCCATGTGATCATGTTAGATTTGGATCATTAACATGTATTAGTGGAATTGAAGCTTCAGGTGATATGTTAATGATGAATTAGAGTAGAAATTAACAAATATATCATGTCTTTAATTTATTCTTAATTTTCTCACCACAAAAGTTTAGGTTATCTAATCCATAATATGAAACTTAGAGAAAAGAAGATATAGCTTCTTTTCAAGTCAAAATGTCACTTAGAATCATGATCCTCTTAATAACATCATAGAGTTTAGCATGATGCTCTTTAGAGGTTTCCATGAGGTCATAAGAAGACAAGTTGATACCTTTAAAATGGACAATCATGGTTATCTACTGTAGGGTCTTAGTTTCCATAGTCTAAGATGCTTATGGAGTAACTACTACCATTACTAGCTATATAAGACTGAATGAAGATGAAAGGCTACTTGAGAAAGAAATCTCCTATTACTACTAGAAATACATGTTTTCTGTGTTAGTAGCCTTCTCCTTCTATTTAGTTGATTGTGATTCATTAGTGTACTAGTCATGGGTAAGGATTCATATTTGATGTAATGGAAAATGGTGGATATATTTCTAAGATCTAGTAGGTGAAGGGGCATCTTAAGATTTTGTGTGATAAGAAATCATATGTGAATGAGAAGGAAGCATACATTGGAAAGTAGAAGTGAAATGATGGGATTTAGTAGCATGAATATAATAGAAAGGTGGAGAAGAGTGTTTGGATGTAGCAGCATAATTACACCAATGGATAACATAGGGATTTTGAGGTTGTGATGATGACTATTGGGACTATTTTTAGTCAGACTAGTAGATGACTTAAGGCTTCTTGGGTGGGGATATATGAGGCTTATATTTAGGCTTGAAAGCTAAAATGATGCCTCTAGCTCCTAATGAATTCTAAAATACCTTAAGGTTTTGGTTATTTGGATGCATAGTAGATGGATTTCTCTCCACCATTATCTTTCCTTTATCTATAAGATCATAGGTGCTATCTTTTAGATTTTTGCAGTTATTTGTATCAAGTCCAACAATATCATGAGAGTATCAGTATTTTTTATGCTCATACCATTTAGGAATCTCAAGATTAGTTTCTTATCTTTAAGAAGGATCCATAGTTATAAGTTATATGTGATGGTAACATGCTCTCACTTGATAAGAGACCTATTTCTTCTTAAGATGGCCATCCTTAAGAAGATTGTTTAGAAGTAGAGAGTACCTCATAAGTATCTTGGTGTATTAATCTCTACTGCTTTAAGATCTATCTCTCTTGCTACGTAGAAGAAGATGAAGTAATTGAGAGAATCCTGTTTTGTTCCTTAGAGAAATAAGAAATACCTTGAAATATTATATGTCCCTTCTCTTATTTTGTATCCTTATTAGCCTTGTTATAAGGTGATAGAAATTCTTCATTATTGTTTTGAATATCAACTTCTTCAATGCATCTGGCAACTAGGAAAGCATCATTCAAAGAATAAAGCTTAGGATAAGTCATCCCTTTCTAAATGTAATTAATCATTGTAGCTTTGAATATGTCATATAGATGACATTCCTCTAAATAATATGGTAGTTTAGTAAATGTTGTTGTCCATTGAGAAATGAATTTATTAATAAGCTCATTTGGAGCTTGTTTGATGGCAAAAAAAGTCATCATACTTGTTATTTGAGATATGTTGAACTTGAAGCATTCAATGAAGGCTACAAGTAGTTTCTCTAGAGAGGTAATAGATTTATGTGCTATACATCTACATCATTATAGAGCTATTTTAGAAAAGGAGTTTGAGAAGCATATTAACAAAATGTGAGGATAAGGGACTAGAAGCATGCATTTTTTTTGAATGTGACCACATGATTCATGAGATCCACTATTTCATCTTTGTACTTTATGAAACTTGAAAGTCAAATTTCCTTAGTCAAGACTAGAAAAAATATTGTAGTGCATATGGGATCAATTAAGACCTTATCCAAGGATATAGGAAAGTTTCCTTATATGCTTTATCTTTGCTATTTTGAAGATAGAGCCTTATATTGTTTAGTCATGTGAACAACTATGGATCTGTTCTAGGAGAGTTAATAGTATGTTGAGTCATGGTATTAGGTGAGGATGTTAAGGGAGGCCACATATAGGGAACGGATCCAAAATTTTTAAGATAAGATATACCAAATGAGATTGGATTAGGTGGGTATATGGAAAAGAAGGTCATGATAGGAGGTTAGGGAAGATTAAATGACAATGAACCAAAAAATATAGGAAGTGAAATAGACTAGAAAGAGTAGTATAGTAGGTTATGGTTGAGGGATGAAATATGTGCTACCAAAAGGTAACACAAAGAATTGAAAAATGGAGTGAAGCTTATTGACATAATTAGAAGGAAATAGTCGATAAGGAAAAAACTTGTTTAGGATGTATAAAGAAAGTTGAAAATGAATGCTCTATGCTTACACTAGTTTAAATTATTTCTTCATAGTTAGATTAATTAGTTTAATATTATAATCTTTTAAATATTATAATAATAATAAATAACCATCATGTGCCTCAATCACACTAAACTATACAAAGTAAACTAACAAAAGTAAGATTAGAAAGACAATGATCAACATTCTATTACTTAGTTCTTTAAAGCATCCATCTAGTCCTAAGTCCATGGAATTTGACTCGATCATGCATAAACACTTGTAATTTATATGGTGGGGCATAGGGTTACTCTGCCACTCAAAACTAGATAGGTATGAAGTAGGGAAAAAATGCAATCTCTTAGCCTCTTTTATGTTTTCTCCACAATGCAATGAAGGAGGATGATGAGTGGTGAGGTACCCCTAAACTCAACCATACATATACGAGCATTTTCACGTGTGATCCGATTGAACTCCATAGATAGACTAGTTGTGGCACCTAGACAGTTAGCCTTAGGTTGCAGTTTGTTGTCTTTCCACCTAGACTAGTATTATCTTTGTCACGTATGGTTTAGTCTAGAGTGAGGTGTATGATGGGTTTCTAATCTAATGCTACTCCTGAAGACAATGGAAAGTAATAAGTACTAAGCTAAGAGAGAAGGGTAAGAGAATCTAATCTAGCTTAAGTGCAATGAGCATCCGTTCCTTGATTATCCGTACACATCTTGGACTTCATGCACGACTACCACTAGGATTACCAAGTGTAGATCCTAGGTACGCTACTGGGTTACCAAGTAGTTACACTTAAATGCTCGTAATCAAGTTGTACTCATTCCACGTTCTAATGTTAGTTTAAGAGTGAGAGAGTATTAACCAGGAAAGAAGTGAATAAAAATAACAATTAAATAATTAAATAATGAAACTAAGTGAATGCTGCAACGATGAAGTAATCTTGATCTTTATTTTCGATCATGTGCGTGTCCAAGTATGTCACACTCGAATAATGGATGTCGTACAATTACATTCACCACACTGCAGGCATACACTGGAAAATAATCTATCTCTGGAGGGATAAAACTACTAGATTCTTGCTACAATCTAAAATCAAAACTTTGAAACAAGGGAGAGCCACCTCTTATTTATAGGACTAGCAGTGGGCTGCGATATCGCATATGCGATATCGTAGTAAAGAATGTGATATCGCATCTGGCCATGCGATATCATGTACACAATATCTCAGTTGCCCCAAATGACATCTCATCATACCCCCACAACTGAATAAAAACTCATCCTTGAGTTACAGTGATTACACAGTGGATAGGTATGGGATTATTAGATGAAAAAATGGGATGTTGCCACAGTGTGGGAAGAGAAAAAAAATAAAGACAAAACACATAGAATATGCTACAACTACAAAAATTTGGAACTCATGTACTTCTTGGTGGCGGTGGCTCCTCCATTAGCATCTTTCCTTTGTCTTGCGCTCTAGGCTTTGAGGCTTGATGGCATTGAAGTATGGCCTAGAGCTTCTCCTCTTTGTTCTGAGGATCTTGTGCCATCCATGCTAATGTTTCAATGTTTGACAAAGTTGGCACCTCCCACAGATAGGGTAGTTATGGAAACATTTGGTTGGCCCTGACATAACAAGCCGTGAACACCCGTCGTTCCTCCTCATAGGCTTTAGCTTTATCGTTGTACTCATGAAAGTCTTCTAGCCATCGAGCCAATTCTATTGTGACATCTTTCTATCCCTAGTAGCAGGCTTTTACCACCTCAATTTTAGAATTTGCAACTTCTAGTTTCTCCACCATCTTCTTGCATTCTGCAAATTCTACTTTGTATTTGATGTGGGTGGTTGCTACCTACTGCTCAAGCTCTGACCTCGGGCACCCTGCTATTAACATGGCAAGGTTGGCATACCTTATATTTTTCAACTCCATGTACTCTATCAAATCTTGAATCTGTAGGTCTTGGTTCTTAACTTCCTCTTTGTGGGTGAAGGCATATGTGTCCAATATGGCCCGCTAGTCAGTGTGTTGAGCACTGATAGTGTTGATTTGGGCCTTGGCCATATGGATCTCCTTTTCAAGGACCTATTTATACATCCCCACCTAATCATGAAAGTGCTCCTTTAGCTTCTCATGTTGTTTAGCCTCATTCTACCACGTGCTTATCTCAATAGATAACTTTTGACAAATGGTGCGTACCTCCTCCATCGAGAGGGTTCGATCTTCTCTGGCTAAACGGCTTACATCTCAGTTTAGTTGGATGAATTATTCTTGTAATTGATGAAAGTGTTCATTGAGAAAATTCTATTTTTTTTCTACAGTGGTCAACCAAAGGTTGTCTGCAACTAGCTGCTTGTTTTCTTCTTGTAAGGCCTTGAGTACCTTAAGATGTGCATGAATTTGCACCTGTGCTATGGAGGAATATGAAATAGCCTTCTCTTTCTCATCATCCACCCTTTTATTTTTTGCTATTAACTTGGTTAGCTGCTTAGTTCTAAATTTTTCTAGCTAGTCTACAAGAACAAATTGCAAAGGGTCCTATTATGCTACTTGTAAGGCCACGAGCTACTCTTGTAGTTTCTGCACTTCAGCTTCAACATGCTTGACCCTCACTTCTATTAAGACCAAATTCTCCTTTGTGGAAATCAGGTCTGATTGAATTGCTATAACATCCTAAGCAATGTCAAATAAGGACATCATTACTTGCCCTATTTGAAGCAATCAATCAAGCACATCCTCATGTTCCGCAGGAGTCATTGAGGTTCTGACTAAAGTTTGAGCATCCCATGTTCCTGAGAGATCTATCGGTGGCACAACAAGTACGTTGAAGGATTCTTTGATGTGTTCTGCGACCACTTCTATAGCTCTAATGGATTTCTAGTGTTGCATAACCACAACGATGGTCCCTTCACCAGTCTCTAACTGCACCTGGAAAGATGCTGTGTTTTCTAAGATTTGTTGTAATCATCTACTTTTCCCTCCTCCTATTTGAATGGATACTTCCCCCCTTGTGTGATCCAAAAAAACCATAGGCTGAATGGCATCATTGATGACATATAAGAGGTTTGCATCATCATGACTTCCCCAACTGACCATCTTAGCAATGGCCCTAGGATGGCTCATCAACGGTCTGTAGTCTTGCGGCGGTGGTGGTTGATCCTGGCTTGTGCTAGGCCCTTCTTCTTATTGTTGGCTAGGACCCATGGCTAGAGGTTGACTGGGTCTAGCCATCTGTTCTTCTTCTTGTTCTTGTCCCAGCTCTTTGCCAGTGCTTTTTCTTGGAGCTAGTGCCCTTAGAAATTCAGCATATGAAGTAGTTTGGGCTTTTTAGAGGACATCATTGGTGCATCCTTGAATACCAGCATATCAAAAAATCTTTCTGATAAGACAAGGGAAAGGTAGCACCATCTTCCTTGTCTTTCATTCTTCTAACCACCTTAGGATCTCTGTCAAATATAGATGGGGTAGGTTAGCATTAACCTTTCCCATCAACATTACACATCCTCTGGCTACATACATTGATATTCTTTTCAAGCCCTTTGTGGGGAAGAGGTGATATGTTCCAATTTTGAAGCAAACCCTCTCTTCCTTCATCAACTCACCAAATGCTTTATCTCTGCCATAAGCCTTCTCCAACCAATCCTTTCGCACATCGGGGTCTGAACAGATGGATAAGTGAGCAACCTTGGGCCTTGTATTTAGAAATTTTAACACTTCCGAAATGGCCTATGCAGAGAAGTCAACTATCACACCACAAATATTAACAGTGGTGCCTTGCTCCTTATTGTGCAAAAATTGGTATGTCTCTCCTAGGTACCAGGCACCACTTTCAAAGAGGATAGGCCATAAGGGAGACCCTTTGAGGTGATCCCTAAAGGCCTAAGGAGTGAACTCTACAAATGATTGAAATCTCAATTCCACAATCACTGTAGCGAATGTGGACTTATCATGGATGGCCTGAACACAATCTTGGGGCAACGTGAGTTTTTGTCTCGGTTCAGGCACTACAACAAATCCTCCTTCTACCTGCCCAAACCATCTAGTAGGAGGTTCATCTTGATGAATGCTAAATGATTACTCCTCCTATTCTACATGTTGTCCAACAGGTCTTTGTTTTCCCCTTCTCCAATCTTGTTTGCTTCCACCTTGGGTAGGACCTTCCTATTGTCCACATTTTGGGACCATCTGTAATCACACGAGCCAAGCATTAGTAAGGTTGTTTTTGGAATTAAGTTATACCTTACTACTTACCTTAATTAATGATCTTATTTTATCTCCATGTGATCTTGCTCAAAAGTTTGTAATAATGGGTCCCTTTTTACTTAGGTGGTTTTTCAATTTCTAATTTCCCGATATACCTAAGGATTAAATGATTTTTAGGCACAAATATTCTAAGTGTTAGAGTTAATTACCCTAGATGATTTTCTTTTGTTGATGATAAATTTCAAAAAATTTAGGCACTTTTTGGTAGATTTCCCTCCTTCACGACTAAGTTGAACACTCCAGGTTCAAGCAGGTTCAAACAGAATTAAAATCGGAGTACTAGCAAGCGAGATATCAGTACCATCCATTCATTGATTATCTGTACACATCTTGGACTTCGTGCATGACTACCACTGGGATTACCAAGCACAGATCCTAGGTACACTACTGGGTTACCAAGTAGTCACACTTAAATGCTCGTAATCAGGTCGTACTCAATCCATGTTCTAACATGAGTTTAAGGGTGAGAGAGTATTAACTAGGAAGGAAGTGAATAAAAATAACAATTAAATAATTAAATAATGAAACTAAGTGAATGCTACAATGATGAAGTAATCTCGATCTTTATTTTCGATCATGTGCGTGTCCAAGTACATCACACTCGAATAAAGGATTTTGTACAATTACATTCACCACACTATGGGCATACACTAGAAAATAATCTATCTCTAGAGGGATAAAATTACTAGAGTCTAGCTACAATCTAAAATCAAAACTTTGAAACAAGGGAGAGTTGCCTCTTATTTATAGGACTGGTGGCAAGCTGCGATATCGCGTATGCGATATCACAGTAAAGGACACGATATCGTGTCTGGGCATGTGATATCATGTACGCGATATCGCGGTTGCCCCAAATGGCATCTCATCAAAGAGAAGCCATGTGAATTAGCTATTTATTATAAAGATGAAAATGAGGAATAAGTACTATCATATTATACCACATGTTTTCCTCATTTTTCCTATGGCTACTTCTTACCAAAATTTGTCAAAGTATTTAATAATTCCAACATTTTAGATGCCACCATACTGACAAAGATTAAGAATAAAGAGTTTGTTTCATGGTTATTCATTGAAGTCTTTTCAAAACTAGAGAACATAACCATTAAGATACCATAAATAAAATGGCCTTTTGATGTCTAGTCTGAGCAGTGGAGTAAATTAGAATGTGGCTATCTAAGTTCATCCATAAGGTGTGTAGTGATGTAGCATCATAGCTTCCAAAATAATATTATTCATCAAGAAACAAAAATAACTTCTTTAAGGCATTAGTTCAAAAGAGCCCCCATGGAGGAAACATTGTATAACAAAGTTGTAAAGAAAGATTTTTAAAATTTGAATGTAAATGATATTCCATTAGTAATTAGAGACATGATTAGAAAAGACCTTGGTAGACTTTTTAAGATCAACTAAATCATAGTAAATAATGATTTATTGTATGAATTAATGTTTATGAACTATGCCATGGTGGGACATTAGTTTGGAGTAGAAGCCTATATGACAACATTGAGGAATAATAAAATAGTTTTTTATGATGCTTTGGCACAAAATGAGGTATTAAATAAATATTGAATTAATGCATAGTAAGAAAATGAAAATATACAAAATATTTTTCCAAATTCTAAGGAGAGGTTGAAGGTATGCTAAAGTTTGCAGAGATGTAATCATAGGAATTACCAACACTAAATAAAGAAAGGGATACTGTGGACTCTAGTATAGAGATAGAGCTTGAAAAAATATTACAAGAATTCACCTTAGCTATTGTTGGGTATTAAGTGATGTTAGAAAAATATTTTAAACCATAGATCCCAGGATGAAAACCTAGCTCTAATACTAACTCCATTGGAGACATTCAATATGGTTCCTTGGAAATTGGTTGTGTTAGAGGCTTGAGTGTAATCTCAAAATCAATCTCTCTATGAGGAGAGACTTCAAGTAGGTATTTCTTAAATACATCTACGAACTCTTAAATTATCAAAATCTGATCTATCTCTTGGTTAGTCTCTTTGTGCACTAAAATCATAAAACAACAATAACCTTGCTTAAGCAACTGTTGAAAATTTGTGGTTGTCACCAGGCCAAGCTTAATTTGTCTCTTAATGTTTTGGATAGTAACTTCATTTTTACTTATGAAAATTAGTATGATATTTTTGTTCTTACAATCCAAACATCCATCATACTTAACCAACCAATCCATCCCAAGAATCACATCATACTTTTCATGTCCCATCACTAAAAAATCATTGTTCCATATGGCACCTTGTATCATCATTTTAGTTAAAGGTAACATCTTTGAAACATCAAATCCAAGAGAAAATATGTTGATCAATCATAAAAAATCTTGTTCAAGAATTATATCCAACATCCATTCTCTATTTAAGAATGTGTTCGTCTATTATTTTGTTGTAATCAAATCATTACCTAAACATAAGTGGTACAACTATTAGACTTAACATCCTTCTTTGGTTAGCTATGCTTTTGTGGTTTGAGCTATATCATTTGCTATTCTCTTTTAATTTCCTTTTAAAAATATTCTAAGGCTTTAATTTTATTTTTATTTTATTTTATTTTATAGCATTTTTCATGTTTTTAATAATTTTATATCTTTAAAATTTTTTAGTAGTTTTGTATTTTGATATCTTGTGGTTTTCTTTTATTTTAGATTATGTGCACTAAGCCCTTTTGTTGAAGTTTTGACTTAGCCCCTTATTAGTTATGTTTTAATCTTAGACTTTATTATTAGATGGACATAGACATAGCTATATACTTAGGCTTAGAGATAGCTATAAGCTTATCCTTAGGAAGTGCCCATTAGAAAAATAACCCATGTTAGAAAAATAATTTTATAATTAAAATTATTTTTATTTTTAGTTTTCCTATGAGATTTCCTTCTTCTTCTTCTTTTTGAATGTTTCCTTATCCTTGCAAGCATATATACTTGGCAATCATTTCATGAAAGATCATCCTACTAGATCAGCAAAAGAGATAGATCTAGATCTACGTTGTTAACCAAGATCTTTATTATGCCTTATTTTTAGATCTTGTTTCAAATTTTCCTTGGATCCAATCATTGACCTTAAGTTTTTCTTAGTGTTTAGAGTCTGTTTTGGAGATCTTAGCCATACAAGGATTTTTTTCTATATCATTATCATTTAGGGAAGATAATTTACTATTTTTTCTATTTTTAATTTAGACATATGTTTTGGTTGATTTTTATTTGTTCAACATCCACCAAAGCTCAAATGAAATATGGAGGTATGGAAGATGAAATAAATCTCAAAAGTGGTAGAGGTTACATGTGAGTGAGAATCTACCTTCTACAATAGTAGAGTGAGCAAAATAAGTCTATGTGGATAGTTAGGATGGTATATTTGCATGGCACTCAATTGGAATGTAGGATGTATGATGTAAGATCCTTCCTACAATGTTTGGAACTTGGTGCATTAAGGCATATGAGTGGGATTCCAATATAGGGCTTTGTCTTAACGATGAAATTCTACCTATGGAATGTTAGCATGATGACATTGTTTAGTATATGCCTTGTGGACCTCATTCATCATGAGCACTACTGTATGATTTTCATCTAGCATATTAAGGTTCATGATTCATTCTTTTTGTGCTAGGC
This sequence comes from Gnetum montanum, assembly GCA_015680685.1. NCBI lineage: Eukaryota > Viridiplantae > Streptophyta > Gnetopsida > Gnetales > Gnetaceae > Gnetum > Gnetum montanum. Next base: position 278,809 of record MNCI01002098.1, on the reverse strand, counting down.
TAATGTCAAGATTAAGCTTATAGTAAGTATTTATTGTACATAGTCCCATTTAAATTAGTAGTTTAGGCAACTTGCCATACACTAATTCATATGAAAAATAATCTATAGGAAGCTTCCATATGGACTGGTAGGCCAATAAGGCATTGTTAAATTGGATGCTCTAGTCTTTTCTATACCTACTGATGAGTGATGTTCCTATTAGCTTCGATATCGGATATATGATATTGGAGCCCCAATATCGAATACCTAATATCATAGCCCAAAAAGTGATGACATCTCCTTCGTGCTAGCCTATAAATATAGCACTTGAGTGCATGGTTGGAAAAGAACACAAGATAGAGAAGATAGTTCTAATTCTCATTTTTTTATAGTCTTTCTTAAAGCCCTGTTATTCCCAATGCATGCTTGTAGTGTGATGTTTGTAATCATATAGCATCTTTGTTTGAGTGTGACATACTTGGACACATTACATGATTGGAAATAAAGATCAAGATTACTTCCATCATTGCTACATTCACTTAGATTTATTATTGATTTAGTTATTTATTTAATGGTTTCACTATTTACTTTTCCTTTAGTTAACATTTCCATTTATTGCTATTTATTATTCTTGTCATTAAGTGGAATTTGTATGCCTTAATCATGAGCGTTTAAGTGTAAGTACTTGGTAATCTAGTAGTGTATCATTTGGCACACATAGTGACATACACTTGGTAATCTAAGAAGTAGTCTCATGAAGTCCAAGATGTACATAGATGATTAAGAGTTAACACCCATCACACGTAGGCTAGTTAGATTCTATTTTCTATTATTCATTAGCTTAATTTATTTATTTCTTTATCATCATTAGGAGTAGCATAGATTTAGACAACATCATATGCGTCACTTTAGACTAAACCATATTTGACAAAGTTACTACTAGTCCAAGTGGGAAGATAGCAAACTATGATCAAAGAATAACGATCTAGATGCCACAACTAGTCCCATCCACGAAATTCAACTAAATCATGTGTGAATGCTTGTGATTTGTATGGTTCAACCTAGGGGTACCTCATTGCTCATCATTGGCACTATTGGTATGGATGGTGCTAGTTATCTAGATTAGTTACATTATACATGATCACTGTAAAGGTATTAATGATATATCTTTTAGAAAATATTAAATCATACACAATATAAACCAACAACAATGTCTCTCTTACAAGGAAGTGATAATGTAATCTATAGAAAAAACATTCATTGAAGAACTAAGGAGATATATAGTGAGGAAAATTAGAGTGACCAACCTTATGCAGGGGTTTCTTATGTTCATGACCACCATGATGGCACTCAAATACTACATTCACCTATGGAAAAAAATCTTGGAGGAGATGGCATAAGTCTTGAACTAGGGAAGGCCTCAAGGGTTAAGACCTCCTCAAAATCAAGAAATGATAAATTAAGGAACCTTGGGGAACACCATAGAACCCATGGAAATCCTTCCAAGTTCTCATCTTCCTCTTTCCTTTCAACATCTAGTTCTAACAAATATGTACATAGGTATGAAGATAGAGGTCCACTAAAGGGTTGGAATAGAAACAAAAATTGAACCCACAAGAACACTTAGAGTCATCAACATGAACATAGACAAAATCATCATAATCAACTAAATAGAAATTATCTATCACAACTAGTATAATGATGGTGAACCATTTTTGGCCATTTAGAGCCTAATGTAGATCATAGATGTAGTTAAGATATCTCAAATAGAGTTGCCTACCCAAGCTTGACATGAATAGTATTCCTAAATTTGTAGGAGGCTATGATTCAAATCTACATCATCATTTATAAGCCTTCCATGATGCCTATGCTTTCTACAACATTGAAAGTGGGTGGCAAAAGCTTAAGCTCTTTCCTACGACACTGATTGATAGAGCCAAAGTGTGGTATAGATTGTTAAAAATAAATTCAATCCAATGATGGTCAACAATGTTGGAACTCTTCAACAAGAAATACCAAACCTATGTGAGGATGTCCAACCTAAGGAGATAGATCCCAAGGATGGAGACAATAACAACATGAACCCTTAGACATGGCCTTAGAAAGATATTATTCCCTATTGAATAGATGCCTAGGCCATGGTTTCTCTAAGGAAAGGCAACTTTTCCACATCATAGGTGGACTCTGTAATGAAATAAGGGAGACCCTTGGGATGTATGTCCAAGGGTAATTATATGAGCTACAAGCCCATCAAACTCAAGGTCTAATCGAGCATGTCACAAAAGAAGAAGGAGCGATATGCAAATGGGAGAATGTCAAAATATCACTAGGATCCAACTCTTCAATAAAAGTAGGTCCATATCTATGGTAAGGAGAAAGAAACTAATCTCGATAAGATGATCCCACAATGAACCTTGCTAATACAAAATTCTATTGATGAACTTGAAGCAAAGTTTAAGAGGATGTCAAAATGGATATATGAAAACGTTACAACTCTCGTTGAGATGGTTGAGGAGAGGATCATGCAAAACAAACTAGGCGATCATAATAAGCATAAGATATAGAACCAAGAAACAACTAGGAACACTTTTTGGCAAACAACAAAAATTACTAACAAAAGTAAGGCTATAGACTCAACCACAGAAGAAGATAATGGATGTGACATCTACATATATGACCATCAAAAGGTCCATTTCCCAATCTTATTACATCTACATGAGCATTGGGTAGGTGCATTAAATCTAAATTTTGTATAGAAGCACATGCCTAGGAGATTTCCTCTTTCACAAGGTAATTATGGACAACCCCACAACCAACTATACCATCCTAGGGGAACTCATCACTATCAAACTCAATAATATCATCAACAACAATGACAACAAACACAATTGTGGGGGAGACCACCACCAAATCAGCCCTATCCTTCCTACCAGCTAAAACAGCATGGATATTATGTTTAACACCCTATTTCTCCAACTAGTTCTACATCCTCTACATCAAATTGTCACTATCACTCTCCCAAGTATCATCAACCCATGATATCTTCAAAGGGATTACCACCTCGTGCCTCTTACCATCCATCATAACCTCAATATTCTTACCCTCCACCTTATCACATGCTACCATCCAAGACATAGGAAGGTTTTGCACCACAATATCAACAAATTAATGCCACTTGTGTTGCAAATGTGCATAAACATGCTAATGCCACTAGGTCTCAACCGTAATTTTGAAAACATCCCTTATGGAGGAAAGCTTGTAAGCTAAAGAAAACCACCCATGGATCTATCACATCATCCAAACCAACACAGTGCCAATATGATGTAATGCCTTCCTTTTTACCATCACCATCCTCTAATCGTACACAAGGGCTACCATCCATCATTACTCCAATTCCAAACTCAAGAAATGAATCTACAAGTGTGGGGAGACCAAAAAATCCATGCATACCATATGATGATTGAGGGTGCAATTGTGGACCAAATATTCATAATGATAACACATCTCATACCTTGATCCACCAAACATTTAACAATCAAGTGTGTAACCAATGATTTATCTACCTATCCACTTCAAAATCAACAGATACCCAATGGTTTGGGCATGAACATTTCCCAATATTTTATACATGCATGGATCCTATTTATCCACTTATTAATCCTTGTCACAGTCAAATGTTTAGCCTTGGGAGTTACCCCCCATTCTAATATTTAGGATTCTTAAGTGTTTTTCATCTTTTTTTTTATAATTTTTTTGGTCATTTTCTTATTTCTTGATACAATTTTTCCTATTCCTTCCAACTTTTTCTATTTATTGTTTTCATTTTATTTCTTCTTGTAATCTTGCTTATGAATAAAACGATCATGTTGATCATTGAGGTGGGGTTTTCTTTATGTTGTCAAGTCATAAGGGATAAATTATTTGGACATTGAGACCATGTCATCTATCCACTCATTCCATTAATTAGAGGTTCTTACCCTGGTAATACTGATATTATTTTCCATCATTCAACCCAAACATGAATTCATAATCATTTTTGAGTAGAAGAGTGCACAACCAAGGTAGAATGTAAGGGGTTTGACATCAAGGGGATTTGTGAATTCTCTTTGACCACTTTTTTATGTTCTATCATGTTCTTGAGGTTGTAATTATATCCTTGTAGATATAATGAAAAATGGGAGTAAGAGTACCATAAAAAGGCATTGGATAAATTCTACGAGTCCTACTAGAAAGACATGTACCCATGCCTAAAGGTTGGTGGCTTCTTAGAACATCCATAAAAAAAACATGTCTTCCATAAATAAGCTCCTCCCTTGGACAAAAAGTCAAGTGATGTTACTCCTTGCAACTATGATAGTCTTATGACTGTTTGCTGATGTGATGAAATGATGCGATGTCACTAAAATATGGTTTGGACTTGGTTTGAATCTTGAATAGAAGAAATCATGATTATTTAACCATTAATAACACACAAGGATTTATTATGCCTATAGTAATATTGCTCATATCCCAATTTCTGCAATCCTTTCTACAACCCATCTCATCTCATTGTCTGTTTGATCCTAACTTGTGGTTTTTTCTAACATAGAGTTATTATCTCAAATTGGTGGTTTTAACATGTGTGTTTTATTGCATAGGTACATGTTGTATTCAACCCCTTTAGTGCCTATAGAAATTTTTAGGTGTGGTTAATCAAGGACATCATAAGCTAGAGCCTTCTTTGGAGAAGACCCACTTGTATAAATTTTGTGATTTATACTTGTTTGACACAACCACATCATTCTTCACCTTCTAAGCCCTTAATTGTTACAGTTTGTTGTTTCCCTTCTCATGTAACCTGATCCATCCACAACCTTAATTTCAACGCCCTTTTTCTTACTTCTTTCAAACCTTTTCACATTGACACCTCCACCTTTTCACACTTTCAGTGTCTCAAACTAATTTTCTACTTAGCCTAGAGCTATCAACCTAGGCTCAAACCTTCTAACCAATGACAAATCTTTCTTTTCCATGCTTAGTTTCCCCATTTATAGCTTCTTCATGGACCTCGATATTGAGTACCCAATATTGTGTGGGACGCGATGTCAGATACCTAATATTGGGTCATACAAAACCTATATATATTACCCTTGCAATGCCCGAACTTCATTCTCATCATTTACAGCTAGGGTAGTTGTTCAAATTTTCCCTTGCGACCCCAAGCTCTATGGACCCACTTTCCACTTCTGATCTTTGGCTCTCTACTACTCTGATTTCCATGACGTTTGAACCTATATGAACTCGAAGTGTTCAAGTTAGTTGGTGGGGTTACTTGCATGGAAAAATTGTCCTAATTTTAAACAATTTTCTAATGTTTGAGGGTATTATAAGAGTAATAATGTTAAAAACCATAAGTTTTATATTGAACAATCAATCATGGTATTGCTAGAAACTTTAATTTTTCCACCTAAGGGACCATAACCATTATAATAAGCCATACAAAAGGAAAAAGGAATCGATTTCGAAGGGTTATAAAAGAGGATAAACACTCTTTGGGGATTTTTCTTGGAACATTTTCTAACCCTATAATCATATGAACTAAGAACTTAATGAATTAAGGTCATAAGTATGATATACATCTGTTAACAGTAACAATCGACACCTTAATAACACATGATCTTTGCTTGATTGTAGATGGCCTCAAAAAGAGGAGCACAAGGAGAACCTTTGCAAAGAGTAGCCAAGAACCCTTGAGGTGGTTGAGGTCAATAAGGTGAATGTGCAGAGCACAAGGAGTAGGAATCCTAATCATTTAGCATTCATTAAGAGGCTCCTGTTATAGGATAGTTGGTCCAAGGAGAGGATACAAAACCACCAACTTCAGTACAGGGACAACATCTCACGTTGCCTCTTAAATTCCTTGAGACCATCTAAGAAAAGTCCACATTGACCACGGTCATCATGGAGATGATTTTTGGTTTATTTATGGAGTTTTCCCCAAAGTCGGTTTGGACGCAACTTCAAGCATCACCCTTGTGGCTAATTCTCTTAAACAGTGGTGAATGGTACCTTGGTGAGACCCACCAATTCTAGCACAACAAAGATGAAGGAACCACTATAAACATCTATATATTTAATGTCTCTTTCTTAGTTAAGGAAATTTCATCAACTCTTAATTTGCCAAACAATGGGGCTAAAGTAGCCCATCTATCCACTAGGTCTGATCTCGACACTAGGATGTTGTCGCTGAGATAGGAATACAACAAAGAAGAAAAGGCATATAATGAAATGACTTTAGAGGAGAGGACATATTTCAAGATTGGTACATACCATCTCTTCCCAACCAAGGGTCTTAATATAATTTTAACATTTGTGGCTAGGGGAAGTTCTATTTTAATAGGAAAATATGTGGCCAATATTCCCCAATTCTACTTCATTAAAATTCAAAGGTAGGTCAAGGAGAGAAAGATAGTAAAACCAACACTCCCATTCCATTGCCTAATCAAAAAGTTATGTAATGGAATCCTAGGGTATATGAATGATATCCCTAGGAAGGCTTCAAATGCCTCTTTCGTAGTGCTCCTTAAACCTATGGCACCAAGAAAAGATCTTGGTGAAGAGTAAGAAATAGAGAAGGAAGTAGAGCCAGAAGTAGAAGTACAACATAAACCTAAATATCACCTAGAAACACAAGCTCCAGCACTACTACCATTATAAGACTATAGGCCCTCAATGAGTCATCTACGAAAAATAGCTGAGGTTATTAGTTATGGAAGCAGAGATGAGTATAATCTCTTTAGAGTAATCAATGATGTCATATAGCCCACTATTTCAACCAATCCAACAAATGGAGAGATCTTGTTCCAATTAGGAGGATCCTAGTGGTCCAAGAAAATCTCTAAAAATGGCACATCCTTCCATGTGATGCTTGAAACTGGAGAAGGTGCCATAGTTGTGTTAATGCAGCATCAGGATGTGGTAGGTGTAGTATACATTATTATGAATCACATAAAATCATCATTTAATGTGCCTGTTATGCCCCCAGTAGATCTTATTTGAACTAGAGATGCATAGATGCTAGCTGGGACTTTGATGATCCATATGGTGCATGAGGATGTCCTTGATCATTTTCTACACATAGGCAAGTGATGACCACCCTTCTTGACATCCCCAATGATGTCACTACGACATAGTCAGATCTCATAATACCAAAGGAAAGTTGGTTATGGCTAAAGTTAGGGTAGAGCACATAGAAGAAAAAGTGCAAAGGTTACAACAAGAGCTAGCCACCCTAAGAGTTGAATGCTAGTATTCTACTTGGTTTATTGCACTTGACCAGTTAGAATAATTTAATATGGAGTTCTTGGCCAAGATTATTGAGGAGAGCATAGCTATAGAGAAAGAAAGAGAGAAGGTAGTCTGGAATGCCTCAACTGCTGATGCACAATCCCATGCTTATAAAAAGGCATTGACAACCATGCAAGAGGAAAACATGCAGCTCACCTCCAAAAATTTAAGGTTGATCATAATTGAAAAGAAAAATAACATTCTTTAGGAGAGTTTCCACTAATTAAGAGAAAAACTATTGAGGGTTAATCAAGACATTAATAAATTGGCCAGAGAAAATAGAACCCTCTCAATGAAGGAGGTCTATGATATTTGATAAAAACCTGCAATAGAAATCAATGCATGGCAGAATGAGTCCAAGAAGCATGAAAAACTGAAGGAACACTTCCATGACCAACCATGTATAAGCAAATAAATGAGAAGAAAATCCATATGGCTAAAGCTCACATTGGGTCCCTGTTAGGACAAAATCCTAAGTGGTATCCAATTTTGAATAGTTATGCACTAGTCTAGCAAGTCAAAGTAAAGAATAAAGGACTAGAGATCAAAGATTTGAAAGAATACATGGTATTGGGTAACCTCAAATATGCCAACCTTGCCATGTTAATAGTAAGTCGACCTCATAATGAGCTAGAGAAGTAGGTAGCAACCACCTATGCATTGTATGAAAAAGACTTTCCATATCAGAAAGATGCTTTGTAGAAGCTTCATGTGGCAAAATTTGAATTAGAGGTGATCAATGCTCGCTATCATAGATAGAGGGATGTTGCCTCAAACCTAGCTAGAAGATTGACAAATTATCATGAATTGAGAGAAAAAGCTAGGGCCTTTGAGGAAGAATGATGACAGTTTGTGGCTTGGTATGTGAAGGCCAATCAAATTTTTTCATAGCTACCATATCCTTGGGACGTACTGGTGCCAGCACACATCTGTTTAGCAACATAGATGGTACATGACCCACAGATGAAGGAAGCAAATTTTAAGGCATTTCCTTATTACTACAAACTTAACAAGCCTAGTGAAAAAGGGAAGCAACTAATGGAGGAGCCATTGCCTCCAGGTACTACATGAGCTTCCCAATTTTTGTCTTATAATATTATGTTCCATTTTTATACCACACCACTGTGGCATGTAAGAGTCAATTTTTTTTTTGTTGTTTAAGTTAATAATTCCATACCTTCCCAATATTTTGTAAAAAAAATTATTCCTCCTTTTATTTAACTCGAGCATGAGTTTTCATTCAGTCGTGTATTGACTTTATTTATTACAGGTGAAAGGCGTAGGAGCCTAAATGAGTACAAAGAGGGAGAGTAGAGGGGAAAATCTATAGTGTTTGGTTAATGTATAGTTTCATGTGCAGTACAGTGGACTAGATGATGCTTATGTGTTCTTGTAATTTAGTAGAGTAGTGCATAGTTTGCTTTATGTAGAGGCATGCATTTTTATAAAGTGATATGTATTATGAGTTTTTGNGAGGCATGCATTTTTATAAAGTGATATGTATTATGAGTTTTTGGTAGGGTAGGAAATTTCTGTACCATTTGACCTTCCTTAATATCATGTATTCTACACATCATTGGTTTTAGTTATCATGCATTTGTTCTATGATTACTTGATCCTAGCCAACACCTTGCCCTAGCTAGGGTGGGGTGTTACATTGTGGTATCAAAGCTAGCTTACTCCAATGTTGTACGATGGTTGGGGTACTCATCTATTTATGATTTTAGGTTACAGAGATGTATAGTAGACATGGTCATGATGCTGGTGGTGCCTGAGACCAGAAGGGTCTAATGATGAAGAAGAGCAATCTCCTCAAACATCTAGTAATGGTCCTACAAATATGCAACTAGAGCTTATACAATAATTGTTATATATCCTACAGTAGCATGTTGTAGCTAGTAACGCTTATGCTCCCATGATCTGGAAAGTGGGAAGTGGTAGTGGTAGTGGAGGTTTAGGAGAATCAAATAGGTAACTTATTAATAGGGAACTAATGGAGTAGTTTTAGAAACTGGGACCTTCTAGATTTGATGGAACTGAGGATTCCACTATAGCTACAAAATGGTTGGAAGAATTGCAAAAGGCTTTTGATTTAATGGGTTGTTCATCAATTGAGCAGACTTACTTGGTAATTTATCAATTGGTTGGTAGTACCCAGCATTGGTGGATAACTAAAGAGCAGGCCAAGGAATGGATATGTCAAGAGGTGGCATGGGATGATTTTCTAGCATTTTTCAAAGGTTGTTATGTGTCTACCCAATATGCAGAGGCCAAGGAGAACAAGTTCTACCATTTGTATTAGGGTAGTTGATCTAGGGTGAAGTATGATGCTCATTTCTCTGAGCTAAGTAGTTATGTACCATAGATGTAGATAGATGCTTAGGCATGGGTGAATAGGTTTTTTCAAGGTTTGAGAATATCTTTGAAGGATCACCTATTAAATCTCAGATTGACTTCCTATGATGAAGCTAGAGTAGTAGCCATGGATTTAGAGAGGAGTTAGTAGGAAGACATAGTGCATAGGAAGAGGCGACAAGGGTAGAAGAGAGGACTGACATTTGGAGAGAGGCCTAACCCCTCTAAGTAAGCTTGTGGCCATGGAGGAGAGCACCCAACACCTACTCGTGGTCCTACTATTAGAGTTGGTCATGGAGCTATTATTTGTTATATATGTGGGTAGCCTAGTCATTTGTAGAGGAATTTCCAAAAAAAATTTGCATGTGGGTAGCTAGGGCATTGGGCTCAGGATTGTCCAAAGTAGGCAACTAGTAGTGAAGGAGGTAGAGGCTAAGGAAAACGACCTCTAGTTTAGGGTGGACATGGAGCACCAATCACTTAGCTAGGAGGAGGGGACTAGAGGACTCAAGGATGAGTGTATGCCTTAATAGACTATCCTTTGGACATGCAACCAAACACAATGATGGAGATGAGAGGTACAATTTTGAGCTTTGCTGTGTTGATGTTATTTGATCTAGGTGCTAGCAATTCTTTCATATATCCTATGATTGCACATCATGTAGCTCTTGTATGTCATTCTCTTTCTCCTAGGTTGACAGTATCTTCTACTAGGGGGTCACAAAACTTGAGTTGATCAGGTGTGTATAAGTGTGCCAATAGAATTGGAAGGTGTGTAGTGGGTTAGTGATTTACATGTTATGTATCTTGGGGTATATCATGTAATTTTGGGGATGGATTGGTTGTCATAGTTCAATGCTAGTTTGGACTATCGATAAAATCTCCTACGACCATAATTAGTTGATGATTCTTTGATTGAGGTACAAACTCGTTCAAGGACTATGTGCCTAGATGTGTTCTACTCTTGAATGTACTGTAGGAAGCTTTGAAAAAGGGAATGAATGCTTTGTGGCTACAATCTATAAAATAGATATGGTGGAGATTGTCCAAGTTCCTATGGTTCATGAATTCCTTGCTATATTCTAGTCAAAAGTACTTGGTTTGCCACCAAGGTGAGAGATTGAGTTTGAGATCAAACTTAAACCTGGTAAAAAGCCTCTTTCAAAGGCTCCATACAGAATGTCTCCTGTAGAGAAAGTAAAGCTAAAGATTCAACTATAAGAATTATTGGATAAAGGCCTTATTTGACCTAGTGTATCACCATGGGGTGCACTTATGCTATTTGTTAAAAAGAAGGATGGGGATTTGTGGTTATGCATAGATTATAGGAAATTAAATTAGGGGATTATGAAAAACAAATATCGTCTACCATGCATTGATGACTTGTTGGATCAACTTTGGTGAAATACCATCAAGTGTTGACTATGAAATCCTAGTTGCAAATTTTGGCAAGTGTTAGAACTATGCTTAACCCCTCTACATAGCATAGAGAGCATAGTCTCCTAGAGCATAGTCAGTTGGAGGAAAAAGTCTTGAAATTTTACCTAAGTGTTGAGACTACGCTCTCCCCCAAGCACACCATTCTAGAATGTAGAGAGCGTAGTCAGCAGAAAGCTAGTTTTCAAAAATTTTGCTAAGTGTCAAGACTACACTCAACCCCATCTAGGAGCATAGTCAACCTCTCAAGGAGATTCTAGCTAGAAGGAGATTAGCTTCACAAGTTTTGCCAAGTCTTGGAACTATGCTCATCCCCAATTGGAAGCATAGTTAGCCTCCCAAGAAGAGTGTAGTTTGCATTTTCCTTGTAGATTCCACCAGTACTGGGACTACACTCACCCCCAACACAAAGCATAGTCATCCTTTTAGAATAGCATAGTCACCTAGGACAATCTCCAGCAACCTCCATAGCATAGCAATGATTCTCAGCTTAGCCCCCAAACATAGTGAACTCACCTTCGGCAAGCATAGTTGGCAAAATGCTTCTTTTCTATATCTACGTTTGCCCCAAAATTGTAACTAAACTTAACCCCATGTGAGAGTGTGGAGTGCATAGTCCGTAGAGTGTAGTCCCTAAGTGTCATTTTTAGGTATTTCTTAGTCCTCTTGGTGCACTCACATGTGGTTGGTAGCATAGTCACAGTCTCACTGTCCCATAAAGTCTAGCAGAGCATAATAAAGCACAGCACCATCATCCCCATTAGTACACCACATGAATAATGACAACGCTAAGCATAGTCCCATCCATCCCATCTTCCATGTGGTAGCCATCTCACGTTTCTTGCTAATCCTAAACCTATAAATACTTACATCTTTGATGCAGTAAAAGGAGGAAACTTCATATGTGAATTAACGGCATATTCGTGAACAAGTGAATGAGTGAATGGTTGACCATCAATAGAACACCACATCTAGTAGTACACCATGGTAGTCAACTTGGTAGATGCAAACACCTTGGTGGAACACTCATCTTCATGGCTAGATAACCTTGGGACTATGACTATGCTACCCACCTATGCCTGCTATACACCATGTACCTTCTAAATCCCCTTCTTTTTTTAACTATGATCAACCCCATTTTGGGTGGTATTCTACTCCACTTTCTTTCTTTCTTTGCATTTTTCACACTTTATTTGCATTTTTCACCATTTTTACTACGTAGACATGCTTGAACTATGCTTAGGCAGTGGTCCTCATGTGTTGACACCATTTACCTCACCAAAACCCTTAACTACACTTGCCCCCTCAAGTGCTTGTAACTACACTTGATCCTACTAGCATCACAAACATCATAGGTACCATGAACACTACCTACACACTTAGCATCATCTCACATTAGCATTGTAGCTAACCACGTTGTGCCCTTGTTACATTTGGTAAGTCCTTATTTAATTGGCAAGACTATTTAGGGTGCCCTGTCTCTACCTCTAGTAAGCCCTTGTGTAGATTTAGGATTAGGCTATGTGCCTGTGGACCTCGGTGTTCTAGCCATTGATGTTTTCATTCATTACAATTTCTAGTACTAGAATGAGGGCCAAACCACTTTTTCAGACTTTTTTTTCATTTTCTCATGTGCTTTCTACATCACAGTTGCTGGCTTTAGGCCAGCGTAGACCATAACATCCCTGTGGACCTGCTACGCTTGTAGCAATACCTAGATCTTAGGTCAACACTAGCATTGTCTACTAACTTGTTGGTGTAGATTGGACCTTGTAGTTGGTCCCCCTGGGACCCCATGTAGCAACCCAAAGTACACTCATTCCCACTGCTTGTTACAAACCCATCATTTTCAGCTAGAGCGTAGTCATCTCCAGCGTAGCCAACATAGTCTACTCTCTATCATGGAGAGCATAGTTAGCATAGTCTACTCTTTGACGTGGAGAGCATAGTCAATGGTGTTAGATGGGACAAGGTTAGTTTCAATGTAGTCCCTAGTGTTTAGTAACCAGCGAGCCTTATAGTCCCCTCTTTTAACTTAATTTGTGGCCATGAACCTATATCAACCTTCGATGTTAGTCTCAAACACACTTGATAGCTTGCCCATTCAACAAGAGACCAGGATTCATGACCCTAGGAGTCTGGTACTAGCAGGATGAAGGCAACCACTTAGGTTACATGGTCAAGACCCAAAATACACCATGCTAGGCAAAAATTAGTACAACTTCATATGTGTGAAGATTCAAGTAGGGTTGTCTATAAACCATCTTGACATGGAGGCAAAACGAAACTATGGGCTGATCCATTGGGGTGGATGAGAGTATATTCCCCCTTCATTTAATATCATCCTATTCATGGAGCCCTACCATTAGTTGTTAGCCTAGTTCATCTCAGCAAGTAAGCATGATGTAGGAATGAACTACAAGGAAGCCTTACAAGGGAAAGTGGATGAGTTCAAAGCTCGATATGAGCATGAGGAATCTTTCCACACCATCTTCCAATGAGTGATCCCTAGTCTGGCTCCTCCTTCATCTTGTTCACCTCTTCTCCTCAAGATGGTCATAGCACCAACATCACCTTCCTACTCTACTAGGCCTAGGTCAATGCCTATAATAGTAATGCATTAAACACAACACATACATTATGATGCAATAGTTCCCCTTAACTTACCCTTCATGGCATCATTGCAACTCATTTAGTCATCTCTGCCCATAGTAACCATATCAACTCAACCATACATCCATGTAGGGCCCGTCTCAAGGCCCAAAATGACTTAGGCACCCCACATCTTGCCTATTTTGTTGGTGCCTTTAGCATTGATCCAACACACACATGCATTTCTTGCCCTAATCATTGTCCCTATAGCATAGACAATGCATCAAGCACATTACATGGTTTTGCAACCTACAACTAGGCCATGGACCACACGGCTAGTCCAATAGTAGGTAACATAGTTAGCATAGCTAACTGGAGCATCTCAAAGCTTAAACCAAGCATTTCAAATGATCCAAAGCTTGATATAAGAAGTAAAGAAACTCAAAGCCACCTACTCTAAAATTGCTAAATTGGTGGACGTTTATCAAGATAACTCGATAAGTCCTTTGGTCCCACCTCTAACTCTTCCAACTAGAGTCTCACTACCTCAATTCACCAAATACAATGGTAAGGGAGATCCCAATGCATATCTGGTCATGTTTAGGTTAGAGTACTTATTATTACAAGCATGGATGCATGCCATCATGCACATGTTCACCATGTCACTAACTAGCAAAGCATTAGATTCGTACCATGCACTACCCAAAGGCTCTATCTCCTCTTTGGAGGACCTCTTGAGTCAATTCATAACATACTTCAAATACAACTTGAAGCTAGAGGCAACCTTAGACTAACTAATGCAAGTCAAGTGGGGCCACTTAGAGCTAGTGTAGAAGTTCATTCAATGCTAGAGTGCCTTGCTAAATGAAATATGAGAGCTGATAGTTGAAACATATCTCTTGACCATTTTTAAGGGCAAAGCCAATGACTTTATAAAGTCAAAATCATATTACTTGGGCCTACAATCCCTAAGCCAAGCCTTCACTTAAACCAAAATCATAGAAGACATGGCAGAAGCTAGCAAGGACCCAGCCTATGTGGCCTACAAGAACCAACATGTAAGGAGAGACAAAAACAAAGGGAAGTAGAATGCAATGGTGGAAACTATAGCCAAAGAAGACAAAGCAACCAATTAGAGGTAGATAGCTAGGTAGCCTAAATCTGGGACCAAAAACAAAGCCACCAACTCTAGCGCTAAGGTAATCAACCAACCTACATCCTCAATGGCCACAATGATAGTTGTTCAAAGGTCCAACTTTGAGCTCAAGGATGTATCTAAGTATACCCCACTACCACTAAAGCCTTTAGAGCTACTAAACCAACTACTAAAAGTTGGACGCATCCAATATAAACAAATTTTTGAGGATGCCCACAAAAAATGATAGATACTATGAGCAACTAAGAAATCTTGCTTTAATAGCACCAAATGAGCCCCCAGTCCCAAGACATTTTAGGCTAGATTGATTTTTCCATTATCACTAGTTGCCTAGCCATAACATGGACTTTTTCCTAGCCTTGTAATATGACCTACAAAGGTTGATCAACAAAGGTGAACTAGTGCTTGACATTGCAACCTAGTCAAGCTTCAGAACTAGTCCATGAGGATGTATAACAACTCTCTAAATGTACATGATGTCGAATATGTCATAAATTCTATTAGTGTTGATGAAGATATAGAACTAGTGTAGTAGCCATTCATGGTCCAAGTGCCCTCTGGTAGTGTAAGGGCTCCCTTAGCCCCCATCGGTTCAAGGCCCCCTTTCATTATTAAAGCACCACCTCAAGCATCCACAACATCCTTCAAAGTTAGGGTCCCTTTGCAAGTTGCACCAACAACAATAATTCAACAATCCTTCATTATTAGAGTGCCACAACATGTTAGCCCTCATCTGTCTGAAGCCCAATAGTAGCCAACACATTAGTTCCTTCTTTGCCAAGGGATAACCTTGTTGGCAACATTAGCAGGTCTCCAAGGTGGCAACACAAGAGACCCAATGAGCATCTTGAAGATAAAATGATTAGAAAACATCAAAATCATAGAGCATTAGGTCCACCAAAACCAATTCCCATATCTATGGTTCCTATGACTAAAACAACTAAAGAGGCCACAATGAGCAAATCACAAGGAAGCACGGAGGCCCTTGAGCAAATCAAGTAAACAAAGCCTAAGTTGCCTCAATGAGAAATTTGTCTCTTGGGCTTCATGAAAGAAGTAAATGGCAACAAAACCATGGCTAATGGCAAGGACTTTGTAAATGCATTAGCCCAAGTCAAACAAGCACTTAAACAAAAAAATACAACATTATGCTTGTATGAATTGATCATGACCTCATCTACCCACTGCAAAGCACTAATGCGAATGTTGACCTTAATCCCTATTATGGAGGACATCCTTGTAGATGAGACCTCCATCCATGTAGTGATGCTAGCCCATGCACCATAGGAATTGAGTTTCACATCTCTAGCATTTTTCAATAAACCAATGAAGGTTAATCCTGAGAAGTGTGAGGTCATAACAACTCTTGTTTTCATCACTATACACATGGGGCAATGCAAGATTCACAGAGTGCACATTGATGATGGAGTAGCAACAAATGTAATACCATACACTATCATGGATAAGTTGGGTCTCATAGATTAAATTAGGCCAACAAAGACTGCAAGCTTGAAATCCTTCAACAAGTCAAGTTTCATTGTCAAGGGCACTGTTATTATAGCTTTTGTAGCAAGGGAGCAATTCCACACCACTGCTGAGTTCATTATCATAGAAGAGATGTCAAGTTTTAACTTGATATTGGGAAAACCTTGGCTAGCCTAATTATGAGCTGTCTCCTCTCCAATTCATCAAGAGATCCACCTCCCATATGAATGCGGTGAAGTTATCATCCATGGTGGTAACGTTGTCCCCTTAGCCATCAACAACATAGACATCGAGTAAGGGTTGAAGGTTGAGTTTCCTGATGATGCATCCATGGCAAAGAATGAGACTTATGAAGCAGATATAATCAAAAGAGTGATAGAAATCAATGATCTCCTAGAGGATGCCCTTTGAGCAGAATTTCCCTTTGACATAGCAAGCGAAGGTCAAAGGAATTACTGGATAGTCCAATCTAGACCTTACACACCTCCGAATCCACACTAGGTTAGGAAGCAACTACGTGACTAAGGTATCCCATTAGTTTAAAATGTGCTAAATGCTTACCTATTATTCACTTCTGTGCAACATGTATTTTACTTTTTGCTTATGTTGCATTTGTTTTACATTATATTAGCATTGTAAAATGTTATTTGCATTTAGCTTGATTGCTTAGAATATGCACTAATTTGCTTAGTTTACGCATTCATCCCCTTTATGCATTTTCTCACTTAGTTTACACTTCTATAGTTATTACTTTAATGCATGAAAAACATAAAAATGCATGAAAATAAAAAAGATAGAGATAGTAATACGGCCCAAAATGGCCCAAAACTATCACTTTTAATTCCATCACCAGTGACCTAGAATGGCTTGAAACTATCACTTTTAATACCCTCACTACAACTTGGAATGACCTTAAACTACCATCTCATCCCATGATGGCCTTAAATTGGCTGATCCACAACCCACTACAACCTAAAACCAGTAATCCATATTAGCTTTAATCCTATAGAAATGGCCTGCTATGCCTTAAACTGGCAACACATGACCTAAAATGGCCAAAAAATCAACATTGGCCCTCCCGCTATGGCCTTAAACTAGCATGAGGCCCTTCAAGGCTTTAAAATAGCAACACTCACTATCGCTCGTAATGGCCTAGACTCACTATGGCTTGCAATGGCCCAATATCACTATCATTTCATAAATTTAGGTTAGCAAAACACATCTTTGCTACATTAATTCATCACTTAGGCACATTAGCATAGGTTACATTGTAAGCATAATTGTAGCAAAATGTGATAAAATCATCATATGGCCATAAATTTTACACATTACACTTAGCAAATAACATAGAATATAGTATGAATAGCAATACACATCCATAACGTAGCATGAGTAGCATTACATAGCAAAAATACAGCAAAAAATCCTATGGGTGGTACATCTGATCATGCTCAACTAGTAGTACTAGGTGGAGGTGGAGGTTCCACTTCTTTTACTGAGTCGTTGAGACCTTCAGCATTATTTCATGTTTTCTACAATTAAAAATAAATATATGTAATTAGTAAGCATGCATTACATGTAGCAAGCTAATTCAAAAATACAAAAAGCATAAAAAATCATAAACTAATGTAGCAAAAAAAAACTAATATGGGAGGGTTCCACATTGATGAGCTCTAGAAGTAACTTTCCAAGGCTAGCCTCTAAGTGATGGAGGATTTTGGCTTTAGAAAGTTTCATCCAATCTTCCTAGCCAAATTCATTACCTGTAAGGGTCTTTCCTTTGTCCATGGTGCTCCATGTGGGTGGTTTCATGGAAAATGTAGCAGAAGAGGCCTCTTCAAAAGGGGTGACAATTTGCCTCACGGAAGAGTTACTCATGACCGTATGTTGCACAAACATGTCCTATGCTTGCTTCTCGTTGGTCACCTCAAGAAACATTGCAATGTAAAAAAATTCAATAGAATCTTCCTTATACCAATGCAAGTATGCATTGTACTCTTGCTTGTAGTCATGATTGTGATTTTTCTACCTTTGCCCTCATCTATAAACCTTTGTACTATAATTCTTCCAATCCTAGTTCTTCTGAAGAAGCAAGTCCATCTAGAGTTGCTGCTCTACTAGCTCCCATGTTGTCTCATTCTTACCTTTGAGTGTGCTCCAAAATTGAGCATACTTAATCTTAGAGGTGCACCAGGTACTATCTTTCTATAATCTAGCCACAATGAAGTCATATCTAGATTGAAGATCTTTGATCTTCTCATCCTAGCTAGCCACCTTCTCCTGTAGTTTATGCACACATTTCCATAGGAGCTTATTCAAGCACCTATAGACCCATAATAACTTGGCACAGGAAAGTGTGCACTTGTTAGATGTCTTGTACATGTGACAAGACACCTGATCAACCTTAGGAGGAAGGTTAGGTAGAGCATCCATCTTTGCTACCTTGCTTGGATCCCATCATAGCTTAGGACCTATAGGCATACAATAGCTAAGCAACCTTAGCCAAAATCCGGGCATTTGAGCACCAAATAGAACAACATAAAGCACAATAGCACTGCACATGCACCTCAAACACCACCAAATTTAGGCAATAGCACTAGAATGGAAAATTTTTCAAAGTGTCAACTCAAGCAAAATTTTTCTAAGTATTCGTCCCATGATCCCACTACTAGGGGTACATTCTAGAGTGTAGCCAGTGTAGCATGAAACACAACTAGATTTGTAAAATTTTCTAAGTACTAAGCAACAACTGTAGAAATTTTTGTAAGTGTATTGCTATGCTCACATCCTTCTTGCTATGCTTTCCATCATAGCAACCATAGCAACACTTCGATGGTTACTCTACACTAGTTGAAACACCCCAAAATTGGAAGGCATCCTTGCTTCACCAGGTCTTTGCAATTCATGTAGCGTCATGAAAATTCTTCAGGAGATGGATGCTCTGATGTTTAGACTGTCCAGTTTGGCAAGTTTTCTAAGTCAAAGAGTTTCGCTATGCTATGTAGCATAGAAAACTTCAGAAGAGATTTGTAGAAGCACAATGCTACGCTATGCTATTTAGTGTAGCACAACATAGCAAAAGCTGGATGGTCAGTCCCCTCACCCGAATTTAAGTCCTTCAGCAATGTCTCCTTCCATCAGAAAGCGGCGAACTTGGCAAAATCAAGTCATGTTTGCTGCTATGCTACACTAAGCTACATGGCTTAGCGAGCCGTAGCAATTCTGTGAAAGTGACAGAAGGCATCTCAAAGGGCAAGATCAGCAAGTCTGCAAGCTTTGTAGTGCAAAAGGAAATGTTTGCAGATTGGCGACATTTTTTGTGACTAAGGATAGCTACTATGCTATGATACACTACGTAGTGTAGCATAGCATAGCAAAAATGCAACAAACAATCAGCACACTTCAAAATTTCCAGATGCATGCAATGGGACATAGTAGAGATTTTTTGCTTCAAACTAGCGATTACGCTATGCTACGTGTGTAATGTAGTACCGCATAACAAGATTCTACACCACGCCAAACAAGCTACGCTACAGAGCATAGCAAAGCATGGTGGGCAGTTACACGACATCAATGCACCTCACCTAATTGCACTGTTGCTCTGACAACACAATTACATCATGGTAGGCTTGTAATTATGGCATTGTAGACTTGCCCAATGGTCATGAAGCCATGTGTAACATAGACAGGATAGCATAAGCCCAGGGCACTTGGTGTCCAAACCACATCTTTCTTGTGCCCTCGGTCCTATAAATACCCCAATGAGAAACACTTAAAGGGTCCCCGATCCTGGTGTTTCTAAGTAATCATGTTAGCTAACAAGAAAAAAAGTTAGCACTGTGACCTTAAGCATTGTAAGCTTCCTGTTTTGAAACGGTAAAAAATTAGCACTCTTAGTTGGCATTTTGTTTTGCTCTTTTCTACCACCTTGGTAGTACTTCACATTGTTAACAACTGAGCTCATGTTCAAGCACACAGCCGTCTCACTCTACATGTCTTGGTTACTCTCGGGATCTTTACACTTCTCAGTGTTGTGCAACCAATTGTATCTTGACAGAGCGAAGTCGTAGCTTTGAAGCGGTTCTTGTTATTACATTTTACACTATTTTCTTCCTATTTTACATTTAAGTATTACTTCAGGCTATCAATCTCGTTTTCAAATCACACATTACAAAAGGTTATATTAACACCTATTATGTCCCTGTTTGATCGACCAAATTGTTCAGGGTGTCTCATATCTATCCCATCCAGCATGGCCCTCCCATGAAAATGGGGTTAAGACTGTCAACGGCTGACGACCCCTTGGCGTTTCTCAGCTGCTAACATTTCGGTTGCTACAATTTTTCTGGCACTAGAAGGAGGGCCTTTTAGTGCCTTTTCCATGTGTCATGGTAGTCTTGTAAGACTTCTACACCCTAATATGCATTAGCGTAAACTTGACACTTGTCTATGATTGTTTACGTGTCGTGCAGTGCAGATCGGTTGCCTTAACGGTTCCTCAGGAATCCTACAGGACATAAAGCCTCTAATTGCCAGTTGATTTTCCTCTCTTATGGTAGTCTTGCATGCACTTTGTACACTATCACACACTAGCATAAATGTGACCCTTTCATGATTTCTTATGCATCGTGTGGTACAAATCAGTCACCTCGATGGTTCCTTAGGATCCCAGCAAGACATAAAGCCATTTTTTATTACTTGCCAACTCCTTTGCTCTTCTCATTCCCAAAATTATTTAGCTTTCTAATTTCTTTTCTTTTTCTGTTTGCAGAATAGCCTAGCTTAGTAACAATGACTTCCACAACTACCGCTGGTAACACCTTCAACGTTGAAGTTCCCATCATGGTTCAAGGCATCACTGGTGCTGAACAACCACTGAACCTAATGCTGGAAATACGTCGATCCCTCAGGATGCAAAATCGAGGACCTGAGGGCTTGGCCCAGCAACATGAGTGCTATAACTTCCTCTATGCAACCTGCCTTTGGATGTACATGAGTTCGAAGGCAAATGTAGCTTCAATTTTGCTTACTTCAATAGGAAGGAGTTTGTTCCCACTCCCAGCATTTCCATACCTTTGAAATAGGTAAATCAAAGGATTCTAGACCAACTAATCCAATTAGCTAGGCTTAGAGAGCAATAGGACATAGCGTCTAACTAGGATGAAGCTTTCGAGGATGGATAGGAGGAACTTGATTCCCAATCCGATGAGGGAGGTCAAACTAACCCCATTTCTGTCCCTCCTACCCAGTCCTTCTAGGCCAATCCATTGTCTATCACTGCTCCCTTTGTCATCACACGTACATTCCCACAACCTACAACTACAACTGCAATGGGTAGCCATGTCACTTCTCGGCATATCAACACCCTTATTCCCCTATTTCATTTGTAGCAACTATGCCTCCACAAACAGTTCATCAGCCTATTCCTGTAGCGCATTGCACACCGATCATGGCTACTCTACCATATACTCATACTATACCTACATCACAATTGTACTGAACTTTCGTTTCAATTCCTATGTTCATGTCTATTCCACCCACAGTGGCGGGCCCAGGCCCGTCCACATGGTGGACCCCATTCACTTCTTTCCCTATTCCACAACTATCGTAGATGTCTCATTATGTTCACCCTCAGACCTACCAAACCCCGCAAATGGTACAACCCAACACAGGGCTATGGTCTATTCTGTCGATGACACAAGCAGTCTATTCAGTAGCTCAAATCGCAATTGCTGCTCCAACAGCACCACCTACCATGTAGTGGATAGCGCAAGTAGCACCGTTCATGGAGGCTACCCCAACGGTACCATCGATGGGTCATGCCACCACCCCTACCATTCCACAGATGGGAGCTACCTCGATAGTTCCCCAACTTTCCACACCATCACAGGGTTTGGATCAAGCATTCCAGCTTATCCAAACCCTCACTAAGGAAATAAAATGCCTTAAAGCTATTGGGTTTGACACCATACAAGTCATGGACTTTTACCAGGACAACCCCATCAGCCCTACAATTCCTTCTTTGAAGTTACCCCTAGGGGTTTCCCTCTTCCACTTCACAAAGTACGATGGGGAGGGAGATCCCAATGCACATCTTATTACCTTTAGATCTGAATCCCTACCGTTACAACAATAGCCGCACACAATTACTCATGTCTTTGCTATGTCCGTAGATGGGAAAGCCCTAAATTGGTACCATGTGCTGCGCTGCTCATCCATTTCAACTCTAGAGGAGCTTCTGACCTAGTTCGTGATGCACTTCAAGTATAACTTGAATGCAGAAACCGCGTCGGACTAGCTAATGAGCGTGAAGCAGGATCCTTTGGAACCAGTCTAAAAGTTCATCCAGTGATGGAGCGCAACCCTTAACAAAATTTGCAAGCCCATCGTCGATGTCCTTTCTAGCTATCTTTAAGGATGCAGCGAATGACTTTATCAAGTCTAAACTCTACTACCTCACCCACTCATACTCTTAGTTAAGCCTTCGCTCAGACTAAGAGCATACAGGATGCGGTCTAGGCAAGCAAAGACCCGACCTACATTGCTTACAAAAATACCTTCACAAAGAAGGACAAGAATAAGGCCCCAACAATCACAGTGGCTACTATGCAATGGTGGCCAAGCCCAAACCTAGTAACAATGGTAACAAGAACAATAGAAAATTGGTTGTACCCACAGCTAACCCCATGCCCAAGTAGGGCAATGCACCGTAACCTATAGTACCTACACCTGAGACATCTACATAACCCAAACTGAACTTTGAGCATAAAGATTGCTCAAAGTACACCCCGCTGGCTCTTAAGCCTTTGGAACTCCTGAAGCAGCTATTGGAAATGGGGCACATCCAACACAAGAAAATGTTGGAAGAAGGAATCAGAAGACATCAATGCTATTGTGAGCTCCTTAGAAACCCCTCTTTGGCCCTACCCAATGAGCCCCTAGTTCCTAAGGGTTTCAGGCTGGACAGGTTTTGTAACTATCACCAATAGTGTGGTCACAACACAGATTACTATATGGCATTGCAGGATGACATTCAAAGGTTAATCGATCAGGGAAAACTAGTGTTAGATGAAAGCAACCCAGCACACCCTAAGAACCAATCTATGCATGTCTTACATAGACCCCCTCAATGCCAACAATGCCAGTTATATCATCAACACCATCGGTATTGACAATGATCTTGAGCCACCCTAGTAGCCATTCATGGTCCGTGTGCCTTAGCGTAGTGCACCAACACCACCGACGACTGGTTGAAGCTCACAACAACTATTTTTCCTAAGAGTCCCTACATGGGTATCCACCCCCATGTCATCTGTTAGTAGAGCCACGAAACTCCGCCTGCTAACATCGTTAGCTTCGTTTATCATCAGGGAGACAATCCATTAGATAGCCCTCGCCCCATGCAAGAATGTTGAACAACCTTCTTGTCATAAAAAATAGGAAGTACATTTCATAGGTGAGACATCAAGAGGAAGCACCGTCCAAGGTATTCCTAAGCCTATGTCTCCACCCCCTGCGTCTACGCCCTCATCACCAAAGAGGGATGTTGCTATAATCATACAGTCCATGCCACCCTGCCAAAAAGGGTCTAAACCTAGATCCAAAATCACCCCTCCTTGGGAAATTCGTCTTTCGAGAAGAATAGAAGAGAAGGAAAGCATTAAATAGGGGGTTGGCCAAGGCCTCTTGGATGTCCTCACTCAGGTCAAGCAAGCTCTAAAATAGAAAGAAACTACACTGAGCTTGTATGACCTAATCATGATGTCTGTCCCATACCGTGAGGCTCTGATCCACATGTTGACAGTGATTCTGGTCAATGAAGACATGCCAGTAGAAGAGGAAGCAATCCACTTGGTCATGCTTCCCTCTGCACCTAAAGAGCCAGAATCGTCTCAATTGACTTTCAGTGATGACTCCATTAGGGATGATCTTGAGAGGGGTCAGGTGACTACGACACCTCTCTTCATCACAATTTGGGTTGGGCAACACCGAATCCGAAGGGTACACATTGATGATGGGGTTGCCACAAACATCATCCCCTTCCCTATTGTGGACAAGTTGGGCTTGTTCGACCAAATCAAACCCACAACAACATCATGCCTGAGGTTGTTCAATGGGACGCAGGTCGTGGAGAAAGGCACGGTTCACATAGATTTCGTGGCAGGGGACTAGTTCCCCAAAAACGCAACATTCATCGTGGTCGAGAAGATGCCTAGGTTTAACCTAATCTTGGGGAGGTCATGGTTAGCGTAACTTAGGATGTCTCTTCGCCCATTCACCGCATGGAGATTTTAAATATTTTTCATGTCTAGAAACCATGGCTCATTTCACCTTTTAAGATCACAATCCATCATATTTTATTACATCCAGTTTATGCAGGCAAGCAGATTGGCAGAATCCATGGGGACTTGCCTGGTACCAAGATATTGTAAGGGTAAAGAAGAATTATTAGGTAACAGAATAGGTAATGTATACTTACGGTTTATTGTTGGTGCTGCTTTATTGAAGTTTATGATTAACTTCTCTCACTTTTCCCATAAGTATGATGGAATGATGGCTTCATTAGCCAATGTTACCTCAGCGCCTGAGTCTATTAGGGCATCAACTAGATATGGTTTAAAACCTTTAAGTTTAATCCAAAAAGTACATAATGGAGTACATACCTTGTGTTGCTGATTTTGATTTACCCGGATCATATGTACTTGGGCAATTTCTTCTTCATATTCTCTTTGGATTTCTGCTTCTTCATCTTCTTGCAATTTTTCCAATTCTTTCTCCGCTTTCTCAGTAAAGAGTTTCAACTTTTTTATCCTAATTCTTCGATTGCAAGTAACTTGTTGTTGATGACTTTGTCTCGGCTTAAGTTGTTCCTCTTCTTGTTGTAGCCATTCTTCTAATTCTTCTTGTTGTTCTGTGTTGGTTTCTAAGGGTTGGCTGTCATAAGATGGATTTAATTCTTTCTCACATTTTTTCAGGGCTTTGAGTTCAGCCTTTTTCTCATTTATCTGTTTATCTAACTGAACATAAATAGTTAAATCTTCTATAGGTGTACGCTTTAATCTAGTCTTAAGCTTATCTAAGTGTACACGTGTCATAGCTATTTGATCTTGTATCCATTTGGTTTCACTAGAGATTAGTGAAGATTTTGATGTAGAAGCATGATTCATATTGCAATAATAAATATCTCTGTCAGATGAATCAGAGGGATATGTCGGTTCATCTTCATAAAAGTTATGTTATTGATCATATTCTAACCAATATTCATTTTCACTTTTGGAAGCTACCGATGGAGATGAGAGACACATATCGCTTTGAGGATTGAAAGGGATATTAGTTTCTTCTGGATCAGATACCCATTCAAAATGTGTCTCTTTTATATTCTGTTTTTGTATGAAATAGACTTTTTTCTTGTCCCTATCCTTATTGGGGCAATCTATTGCTAGATGTGGTCCACCACAAATAAAACACTTAATATTCTTTGGTGACATCCTTCATGGCCTTCTACGAAAGAAACCTAGATACTTGCGTACATGTTTATGCGGTGGTGGCAAAGGATACTTTTTCTGCCATTGTTTGCGTGGTTTGGATCTTGAAGAAGATCCTCTACATGATTTACAGATTTTTTGGGATTTTTGTTTTTCTTTATTTTTATACTTTTCTTCTGGACATAATTCTAGACATAAGCTTTTCCCTAACCTATTATTTAGTTTTTTAACTAATTGTTGTGTTTCTTGTGTATAACATAGATCTCTATTGGTTTGTTCTAAGAACTACCTAATCTGTCCAAAGCTCATATCAGCAATACAGAGATTTTGCTTTTTCAGTTCAGCCATATAAGTGTTGCAGAAAGGTTGAGGAAGACACCCTATCAAATGTTCTTTGGCTGCATTTTCATGTGTCAGTTTACCATAATAGTACCATGTTTCCATGGCATCTAAAAAACTAGACAATTGTTGGATTTTATGTAAATGTGCTTTAAAGAAACGATCTCGGTAAACTTCTTGGAGGTTTTCTTTGTAGCCAATGAATTCCTTAATAATTGCATTAAGAAAAATAACCGTTGGCTGGGTAATCAACCTAGTTTTAATGGCTGTTGGAATATGACTCCACCATCTACGTAAATTACCTTGGAAATTGTACATAGCATTAACTATGGCTTGTAGGGTAGATTTCTTCGCAAAATCTATTTGGATGGTTAGATAGGACTGTATGGCATCTAGAACATCTTGTCATTGTATTAGATCCTTATTGTCCATATTAAAATTTGGTTGGACATCACTTGCTTTGCTTGACTGCATCAATAAAGCTTCTGTTGCTTCTTGGACTTGTTCACCTGTACGTTCTAACAGAAGAGCTTCTTCTGCATCCCTATCATCGATTTTGGATTCCGAATGTTGTTCACTCTGTCTACCTTCTTCATTCATGTGAATATGAGATTTTCCTTTTCTTATGCTTTGGGCACGTTGGTGTTGTTTGAAAGCTTCTATATCCCTATGGGCTAAAGTTGGAGGAGAAGAGGGAAAATAAAGGGAGACATCTGAGGCAGAAGAGGATAGTGGAGGAGTAGATGCTTTAGGAGTTGCTGGACCAGATCCTGACATACGTTCTAATTTCCTATATAATAATCCTGTATTTAAATCAGTATTTACGTTTAACTGATACATACTTTCTAATACAGACATTTTTGTCTTATTACTATAAGCTAAATCCTGTAAAGTTGTATTTGTCCAGTTTAAAAGACATATTATGTCAGAAGGGATGGATTTTTCTTTTTTAGTATGTAGAGTATAGACATACTCTTCTTCTTTTATACCTTCTAGCCTATTTTGAACTGGATCAAATCTTCTAGTTTCTAGAGGTGTCAGATGATCAAAATTTTCCCTAAATGTATCTCTGGAAATACCTTTATTCATCTCGATTCGACAGGTTTTTAATAACGCGTCACATTCTGCACAATGATATTGATTGTCTATTTCTTTCAGAATCTTGTGACTACATGAAGGATCACCTGTTGATGGTTGAAATAGGCGAGATGAAGTGGAGGATTTAGGGAGCGTCTGAACTTTCAGGATCTAATTCTACTACCTTTTCTTTTGATCTGGATTTTTGTTTAACACGTTCCATTTCTAACTCTAGAAGTTCTGTTTTTCTCATTAAGTGAGAAAGTTGTAGTTGAAGCTGTTGGATCGTGTTTTGTAAGTTATCTAGATCTGGTCTAACTACTTGTTCTTCTCTAGGTTCTCTAATCATGATTGGTTTTTGAAATAGTTTTGGTTTTGGTTTTGTTTTTGTGTGAGCTGCATTCAGCGGATCTATTTCAGAAAACGTAGGTGACAGTAGATTTACCTTATACCTACATTTAGTATTTTTATTCCAGCCTTTGTCAAGTCTAAAATATGTATCAATAGCATTTGAAAAATCCGAATATTGAGTATGAATCGGTAGGTCTTCTATATTTATTTCTAATCCATATTCTATATTAGAAGAACGTACTTGAGTTTTTTGTGTATTGAAAGATGAGAGAGTCTTTATGGCTGTATGACTAAAGACTTTAAATACTAATCTAGTTGCAATAGTAGCATATATAGACTTAGGTAACATATCCACAGGCATATAGACAATAACCATTAATGATTTATAAATATGGGGATCATGTAAAGACAACGTGAGGTTGGGTATGGTGATGATCACGCCATCTTCAGCTAAAGTTCCTTTGGCCTGTGTTACGATGGCTTCTTCAAACGTTTTAAATCTATGATCTATAACTGCTATCCAATATGGTGCTTTTAATCTATATGTGAAATGAGGATGTAGGACTACAGCTAATTCGGCAAGATGTATATAATGGAAACCTCGTTTGATCCATGTAGCTACTTCAGGTTCAGTAAAGAATGATAAAGCTATAGGGCATAAACCAGTTCCTGATATTTCTAGATCACATTTAGAAATATACATTTCTTTCCAAGATTATATAACATTTAAACAAGATCTATCATATATTTTAGTACGTTTAGGAATAGGCAGTGGACTCGTACCGTTAGAAGACGTAGAACAATATTCATTCACACGACGAAAGTAAGAGTTACCTGTCATCTGTGAGGGATCTACCATTGCTGATGATTGTGCTACTTGGGATTCTTGAAATCGTGTGTCTGGACTACCTCGCGGTGTGACTTACTCTAAAATGCCTCAACCACGGCAAAAACGATGCGCGACTTACAAATCGGCGATCTGTCGATTCACACGTATCACTCCTCTTCAAGAATATCGGCCCATCAACACCGGACGATGTCAGTCAATACTGCTGCAAAAAAACCACAAAATAACAGATATAACACTCCCCCCCCCCCCGGGAAAAGAGAAGGTCAGGTTAGTAGCAGAAAACGAAAAACCACGGCGATGTGCGGGACATGCAGGAATGGAACACGAGCTCTGATACCACTCTCAAAGTCGCTCAGTGGAAGTATGGGATGAACGATAATAAATGGACACAAAAGGCTTTATAGGCACATGGAAACACATGCATACTTATATTAACAGGAATTCTTTCAGTCGAGCACGGCGCATTAGACTGAGTTGTCTCTGTTACACACTAGAACAGGAATGCTTGAAATTAATAACATAGACATGGAGTAGGGCTCAGAGGTTGTAACCTCTAAGAATGAAGCACCTACTTATGCACACATCAATCATCCAATGGGGGAATCATCTCAGCAAGCTGGTTATCAAAATGAAAGCGTGTGGGCTAAGTTTCCCTTCCAAGTGGGGGACAATGATGTGAATAAGGGCCTTGGCAAAACACCTCGGCCTTACGTTCCACTCAACCCATGATGGGTCAAGAAGTAGCTACGCATAGCACAGCAGCCCCACTACTTCATACCTAGTTGCCATCCCTTGTACATTCATTGCCTTTTTCTTTGTTAAAATCCTTTTGGCATGCCTATGCAGTGGCCTGAAATAGCCTAAAACTATGCTATGTAGTGGCCCAAAATGGCCTAAAACTATGCTATGCTATGGCCCAAAATGGTCTAAAACTATGCTATGCGAAGGCTCAAAATGGCCTAAAACTAGCTATGGCCTAAAACGGCCTAAAACTAGCAAGAGCCTGAAATGGCCTAAAACTAGCAATGGCTTGAAATGGCCTAAAACTAGCACATGAAAGCATGAAAATTTTACACCACAACTCAGCACGTATACAATGCACAAGTTAGCATAGAATCAATTTTTGTTTCACAAAATCCTCTTTGCTTTATTTAAAAATATTGTCTTTCAAACAATGTTTGCAAAATTTGTTACAAAAATTCAAAACCTAAAAAAAAATCCTATGTTGTCATGGGTTGTCCCTATTCACCTCCTCTTCACCATTCATTTCTACATCATTCCTTTTTGCATCGCCTTCCCCTATGTTATCCTCTACCAATTCTTCATTCCTTCCTTCTACGAGCCCTGTGCCCTCATCTAGAGCCTGCATCGTAGGAATGAACGGGTTAGCTAAATCAATGCACGCAAGATACAATAGAGCATAAGAATTAATATAGTAGAAAGAAACTAACTTGAGAATGGCTTGCGTCCGTCTCGAAGGGTATCCGGTCTAAACCAAGCTCGAGGTAGTGCCAGACCTCCTTTGCCGTGATGTCCACCCAATGCCTATTTCTTGGTTTAGTATCCATAGCAGCTCTCTCCTCTTCGACAGTTGTCCACCTTGGTGGTCTAGGAGAAAAGGAGATAGTTACGGCCTCTACTATGGAAAGGTCCACTTTCCAATTAGGAGATTCCGTAACCTTTACCTACTCCCTATACTTGGCATAGGCCTCAGAAGTGTCAATGGCATTTATGAATGCTTTATACGTAAACACCTCCACGGCAACGTCTATGTACAACTTACAATGGGTGGAATTTTCCAGTTTATACATGTGTTTGTGGTTCTTCTGGGACTGCCCCCATTTATAAACCTTGGTGCTAAAGTCTTTCAAATCATGACACTTCTGGGCTAATAAGTCCATTTTCATCCACTGTTCTATTATTTTGCGGGTGGCTTCGATGTTCTGACGTGTGACTATCCAAAATTTGGCATAGTCTATTACAGTCGTGCACCAGTCCTCATTATTAGTATCACGGGCTATGAGGAACTCGTTCCTTGACTTGAGATCCTCCACCTCAAAGCTCAGGTCAGCCTCCCTTTTCTTAGCTTTTTGGACTCATTTCCACAGGTCCTCATTGACGTGCTTACACTCCCACATGGAGCGTTCTAAGTGCAAAGCGCATTTGGAAGCCTCGTCGTATGCACGACGAGACACCTCGATCACTTCAAGTGGGAATGTAGGCACAACACCAACTTTCAAAGGCCATGTCAAGTCCCACTTAAGCCGAGAGGCTGCCATGACACAAAAAGCATAGCAATCACGTTAGCATAGCAAGATTAGCAAGCTCAAGAAACTCTAGCATAGCAACATGAGAGTGCCTAACACTACTACTTACCTATGTCAGGTTCCACCTGTTGAAGGTGGGTGATCATGTCATCGACGATTCCCTGCATAACAGTAAATTTATCAGGGGTCCTGGCCCATGATACAACATGAGTTAGAGGGGGTCCTGCAACATTAACAGTAGCACCCGTCACATAACTAAACATATTAGTAATGGCCAAAATGGGCTATGACAAGGCAGAAACATTGCCAAACTTACCAACATTCGATTGCAATCTCCCTTCTTGCTAATGTAAGACGATGGCAGTAGCCTTGGCGAAAGTCCCTGCCAAGTCTATATGGGCCTCTTCTTCATGTGCTGGTGCCTTTCCTTTTTAGAGACCAGCATCTTTTTTATTTAAAAGAGACTCTTCTTCCTTTCCAAAAATGGCCTCCTCATTAGTAAGAGGATTCTGCCTGATAACAAGAGCCCCTACCTTAGTAGCAAGATCTTCTTTCTTCTTGACCGGGGCCCTTTCTTCTGAGACTAGGGCCTCCGTGTCGTCATTCATTGCCCCCATCTTAGGGGCCAACACCTCTTCATCGCCTTCTTCTTCTTCTTCCTCTACCAATCAAGAATAATGTTTGCATTAGTCCAAAACAAGTTAGCTTAAAGTAGGTGCTATGCTACGCTACACCACCTAGCATGGCACAACGTAGTAGACAATAACAAAGTAGACATTAAACAAAAGCATTTACCAATGTGGGGTTGCATCCTCTACAGCTTAAGCCGTAGTCTCTGCCCCTCCTCTTCCTCCATGCGAAGGGTTTCCTTAGTTGGAGGAGGCCTCTTCCACTGCAACGTTTTGGCCATAGTCTCGGCTATGATACATTCCCCCCATGACACACAAGTGGCTACAGTAGGGGGGTCTCTCCTACACTATCTTGTCCACGAAAGTTGCGGGCCACCTGATCCTTAGTCATCATAGAGAATGACTCCCCAATTATTTCTGGGGGATCTTAGGCATTGGTGGTTTGGAGGATCTAGCAAATCTATGGTCCAAAAATTTGGTTGCAATTTCACATGACCCAGGCTCCATTCTCGTGAACCACCAGAAACTCCACAAAATGCTTTAGATAGGCTATGTAAAAGGCATAATGTATATTGGAACGGGACTCCGATTTCTTATGGAGTTCCAAAATTTTGACCTGCAAGCCTTTACATAGAAACCTAGCCCAGTTCTAATGGGCCCCCTCTTCCATGACCTCATGCATTATCCAAACCTGCTCAATCCCCAGGACCTTCCCTTGGGAAAGTAGTTCGGGAAATGCACGAGCATGGAAGATAGGATAAATCCCCTTGGCGGGTCCTTCTTTAAGCTTCTTCATGGGGAGCCCTTTCCACTCCTTAGCAATCCCCAACCACACCTAAATGTCCTTCTTCTAAAGGGTTAGCTCCTTCTTGCCCTTCAACCCTTTGAGGATGCCTTCAGCAGGAACATCAAAGAGGTCCACGAACAACTAGTCATTGATTTCAATGATCACTTGCACTCCCTGTATGTGCGTGCGGAAGAAGCCCACCTTGTTGGAAAAGGAGTTAATCAAGGAGAGCATCTCGGTGGTAGGAACACTTGGATTTAGGGCCAGGAATAGATCCATAAGCCCAACCTTTTGAATATTCTGGACTAAGGAGTCTAAAGTTGCACCGTTTATCCAGCGTTGGCTCATATCTACTTCTCCGTACTTGAACTAGATGTTCGCCTCCTATGTCTTAATGGTTACAACCATCACCTCCTAAGGCTTCTTCACCCCTATAATAGTTTTGACAAGAAATGTTTAGCATAAAAATGTAGAAAATCCAAAGATTGCAAAGACACTTGAGCATGCAACACTTACTGTTTGTCCTACCAAATCTGTACAACAACGGGAACTACGGAAGACTAACTAGAACTTGATCAATGGTGATTGGTTTGAAGGGTTATGCCCACCCCTCATCCAGCCAACCAAACCCCTTGCACTAATGGTAGGGAATGGGGAATAAGTATGGGTAGGTATGGTATTCACCCCTGCATTGACGAATCACACTCGTCCACAGGTTCTTAGTAGAAGAGAGCTCCTATAGGGCTATACAAGCTGTAGTCAGTAGGCCCGATCAGTGGTGAACCCCATCCTTGTTGATGTAGAACCTAGTAACAAAAACATATTGTTAGCATTTGGCCAATATGGCCAGCGTCGCTTCAACACAATGGAACAAGGCTGCAAAACTCACCCGTCAGCACAGTAAACAATTCCTGGTGGATTTTGGAAGCATGTTGCCATATAATGTGAAACAAACAATGTTTTTTAAGAATGGTAGTAGCTATATTCAAGCATATCCCAGATCTAGGCCAAACATCTTAACCCTGTTGGGCATTGACTCGATCCTTCTCCCTGCCTGCTCATGATTGCCCTATCCGTCAAAAACCTCAAGATGCCCAGGCTTGCCCTAGGCAATATGAATTCTATTATGATAGCCACCTCTTCTCAGACATAGCACCCACAGCTATTGCTGCGAAAATCAGACACCTAGGGTACTATTGGCCCCACATGGAGTGTGACTTCTTGTCGAAAGTCAAGATGTATGACACATGCCAGAGATATGCAAATCTCATACACTTCTCACCTATAGACTTGCATCCAATGCAAATCACATGGCCTTTCCGACGATGGGGACTAGGCCTCATAGGACCTATCATGCATCAATCCTTCGTAGGGCATAGCTTCATTGTCATCACCACTAAGTATTTTACTAAGTGGCTGGAAGTTATTCCCCTAAGGAAAATAACATCTTAGAAAATTTGCCACTTCATCCTGGACAACATTGTGACAAGGTTTGGGCTTCCGATGATTATTGTAATCAACAATGGGCCACAATTTAGTAGTATGGAAACCCAAACCTTCTGCAAAAATATAGGCATCAGACAATCATTCTCCTCCCCGTACTACCTGTAGGTGAATGGATAGGCAGAGGCTACAAATAAGTCCATCATCACCTTGCTGAAGTGGATGCTTGACAACAACAAGGGGTAGTGGCACGATAAAATCCTCTAGTCCTATGATCCTACAGAACGACATGCAGAACCACAACAAGTAAGACTCCTTACAACCTTGTTTATGGATCTGAAGCTATGTTTCCTCTTGATTTGCAAGTACCATCACTTTGGAAAATCCTCTCGGATTTCGTGAGCAAAGCTTAGAACAATGAGTTGCGGATCATTGACCTTGACTCAATAGAGGAGGAGTGCATGTAGATGCTAAGCCTCATAGAGCACTACCAGAGCAAGCAATAGCAAAAGCACCATGAAGACCTGCATCAATGGCCAATACAGAATGGAGACCTCATCCTCAAGGCTGTCTGTGAGCATGTAAGCAAATTCTTAGCCAACTGGGAAGGCCCATACATGGTCACTAAAGCCTTCAAGAATGGAGCCTTCAAGCTGGTGGACATGGATGGCAATGAGTTCTCCAACCTGGTGAATCACTCGTACCTCAAGCCGTACTACATCTAAAGCATGAAGTCAACAAGCATCTTTCGCTATGACATTAAACTAGTGGCAAGAAGCAGCGTCTGCTACGATGTTAAACTGGTGGCAACCATCTACTTGGACATAAAACTAGCACAGCTAGTCCACTATGACTATAAACTGGCACGACACATCTGCTATGACATTAAACTAACATGTACAGTCTGCTGGGACCGTAAACCATCACAGTAGTCCACTGGGACCCTAAACTAGCACACAGTCTTCCAAGACCTTAAACTGGGTTCACGTCACGTCCCTAGCACGCACCTGCACCAAGTACACATCGAACAAGCTTGCATAGTGCCGACATGGGGGTGGGCCATTACAACTCCATAACACAGTTCACAATGCAATGGGAACACGGTCTAGAACATACGTGATGCCACCATCCTTGGCATCATGCTAATCTTCTAGAGATGTTGTATGACATTCACTGGCCCTTCGGACCTACTATCACCATGGCCCTCCTCCTTGATGGTAGTTCTTTGGCCAATGCCCGCCGCTAGAGTTCCAGTAGTATTGTGACCTAGCTATGATATTGTTATCCTCCAGCCCCCTGCCAATTCCTTGATTAGCACAATGTTTAGCTATGTGGTAGTTGATCCCATAGCTAAACTAAGAGTGCATGCCTTTGGTAGGGATTCTAGAGCATTTGCACTCATGGTAGCCCCTGGCACCTTCGACACTAGCTCCACCATGCCTGTGCTGCCATGGCCACTGCTGGCCTTCACACATTCGACATCATGCACTAGTACAGATGTCGAAGAGCTTCAAAAAATTCTATAGCAAGCAAGACATTTGTGCTCACTTCTCATCATGGAAATTTTACTCTCCATCGTGCTTACAGGGGGCGGCCGAAACCATGACTTGCCACAGTAGCAAATGCTACGGCATCGCAAAGTGAGTGCCTTGACTAGCTTGGCTACTTCAGAGTGCAAATTCCATGATGTGCATAACACAGCTTGCCGCATGGGAAGCATCTATAGGCAGGTCAAAACTCCACACGGATGTAACACAACTCATCCTAGAAAAGAAACACTTGTCCTACAAGAGGTCGAAGGCCAGCGAAAGTAAAGATGAAAACATGAACGACTCCCTCATGAGCACTCCAATGAGGGACCTTGCTAAACCTCATCTTTACCCTTTTTCTAAACCTCCTTCCTCCCTGCTTCTCCCTTTCACTCTCAAGCGCAACCAACCAACGTCTTGACGATCACCAAACAGCAACATTAGCATCGTGTCTTCTGTGGTGTTTCTTATTCTTTGTCAACATCTCTTGAACCCATCCTCCAAACGTCGACAAAGAGGGGCCAATGAAACATCCTAAAATTTGAAGGCATCCTTGCTTTACTAGGTCTTTTCAATTCGCATAGCATCACGGTAGTTCTTCAGGAGATGGATGCTCTATTGTTCAGACTATCTAGTTTGGCAAGTTTTCTAAGCCAAGGAGTTTCGCTATGCTATGTAGCATAGCAGACTTTAGAAGATGTTTGCAGAAGCACAATGCTATGCTATGCTATGCAGCATAGCAAAAGCTGGATGGTCAGTCCCCTCATCAAACTTCAAGTCCTTCAGCAATGTCTCCTTTTGTCAGAAAGCGGTGCACTTGGCAAAATTAGGTCATGTTTGCTACTACGCTACGCTAATCTACATGGTGCAGCGAGGCATAGCAATTCTGCGAAAGTGACAAAAGGCATCTCAAGGGTGGGATGAGCAAGTTTGCAAGCTTCACAATGCAAAATGAAAAATTTTGCAGATTGGCACTATTTTTGGCGACTAAGGATAGCTACTATGCTATGATACACTATGTAGCATAGCATAGCGTAGCAAAAATGCAATAAACAGTCAGCTTGCTTCGAAATTTCCCAATGCATGTAGCGAGACACACCATAGATTTTTTGCTTTAAACTGGCAGTTATGTTATGCTACACTGTGTAGTATAGCACAGCGTAACAAGATGCTACACCATGCCAAACATGCTATGCTACAAAGCATAGAAAGGCATGGTGGATAGTTACGTGACATCAATGCACCTTAGCTAATTTCACCATTGCTCTGACAGCGCAATTACATCATGGAAGGCTTGTAATTACGGCATGGTAGACTCGCCCAATGGTCATGAAGGCACGTGCAGCATAGACAGGTCAGCATAAGTCTAGGGCACGTGGCATCCAAACTGCATCTTTCGTGCACCCTCAGTCCTATAAATAACCCAATGTGCAATGCTTGAAGGGTTCCTGGTCTCGATTGTTCTAAGCAATCTGGTCAACTAACAATTTTTTTAGCTATCAAGCAAAAATGTTAGCACTGTCACCTTGAGCATTGTAAGCTTCCTATTTTGACATGGTAAACAATTAGCACTCTTAGTTGGCATTTTATTCTGCTCTTTTCTACCACCTTGGTAGTACTTCGCATTATTAATGAGTGAGCTCACGTTCAAGTGCATAGCTATCTCGCTCTACATGTCTTGGTTACTCTTGGGATCTCTGCAATTCTCAGCGCTATGCAACTAATTGTATCCATCTTGATAGAGCAAAGTTGTAGCTTCGAAGTGGTGCAGTTTTCTAACTGCATTTTACTTTGTCTCCTTCTTATTATTTCATTTTACACTATTTTCTACCTCTTTTACATTTAGCCATTACTTCATGCTATCAGTCTTGTTTTCAAATCACATGTTGCAAAAGGTTATATTAACACCGACTAAGTTCCTTTATGATTGACTAGACCATTCAGGGTGTCCCATTTCTATCCCATCCAACACGGCCCTCTTGTGGAAATGAGGTTAAGACAATCAACAGCCAACAACCCCTCAACGTTTTCCAACCACCAATGTTTTCAATCGCTACACTAGTGTCAAGCCAAAAGTTTCCAAGCTAGCTCAGCATGGAAGAAGCATTTGGTAGATCTAACTTGTGAAGCTACCCCTTCTGCTACACTCTAAAGAGTAGCTGGTGTAGCAAGAACAAGGATTGTAATTTTTGCCAAATTTTTCTAAGTTTCTGTGGTACACTGGGTTCCATCCTACTATGCTCTCTAGCATAGAAATTGTAGTAACACTGGACTTCATTTTTTGCAAGAATTTCCCAATTGTTGTGCTACACTCTAGAACATAGCTATCATAGCAATAATAAACTACCTTCAAGAGCTTTTAAAGCTTAGCATAGGCCTTCATTCTAGCTCTGGAACTCCTTTAGCAAGCAAGCTCAGCAACTCCCACTCTTTTGGTACATTCCTCTATGTCCCAAAATTGTACCTACACTTGATTCCACTTGAAAGAGAGGAGAACATAGTCCCAGAGTGTAGCCTCCAAATTGCACTATTTTACTCTATTTATAGGTACATTGTAGCCTTGGTATATGTAGTCTTGGTAGCATAGCCAGTCTGGTAGTTTCTTGGGGTCCAGTGGAGAGTATCAAAGTGTAACACTAGTTCCTCCAGTGGGAGCATAGGAAAGGTTAGCATAGCCCTAGCTACCTCATTGCAATGTTGCACTCAATCTACACTTCACGCTAACTGTAAGCCTATAAATACCCCCACATTCCACACTTTAGGGGGTTGAAAATTAATTCTAGTAGTGGGCATTTGAAGCATTTGGTAAGCAAATTCAAGTGGTAGTTAACACCTCAGAGCATCATTTCGCACTTAAAGCACCTTGAGCACCCCATACACTAGAGTTTATCAGCATCTTGGTAATCCTTTTGCATTCCACTCAACACCACAATGCATTGTAAGCCACAGGACATCACGGTAGCCAACCTAGAAAGCTCAAACTCCATGGTAGTTATCAATTTCATAGCTTAGATATCCTAGAGACTGTGACTATGCTACTATGTTGCTACTATGCCTACCTGTACACCATGTACTAGTCTCACCTCTTTTCGTAATTGCTATGCTCCCCCTCAAGTTCTCTTACATTTTGAAGCACTTTTTCTTCAATATTTAGCATAGCACTCATGTTTTCTTACTATTTCACATGCATTCACACATTTACACTGCCATCCTTAGGCAAAAAGACCTGCTATGCACTACCCTAGCCAGCCTCAGTGCCCATAGGTAACACCATGTAATCCCTTTAGCATTTGCTTGATGTAGCACCCTGTAAGTCCTTGTTCAATTAACAAGACTACATAAGGCACCTTTTCTCCATTTCCAACAAGGCCCTCACATAGGTTTAGGGTTAGTTTGTACGCTCACTAATCTCTCAGTGTTCCAGCCACTAACATTTTTAGTTGTCACAATTTTTTGGTCCTAGAAAGAGGGCCATGCCATTCCTTTTGCATTCAGTGGTAGTCCCATGTGCTTTTTGCACCTCTGCTACTAGTTTTGAGCTAGCGTAGACATAACATCCTTATGGACTTCTCATGGAAGTAGTTGGATCCTAGGCCAATGCAGGAGTTGTCTACAAATCGATTGGTGTTGATTGGTCCCAGTGGTTGGCTCCCCTAGAACACTACAAGATGAAAGCCTAAGCATATTCGTTGTGTTGAACTAAAACTTTGGATGCTTTGGAGAGTGTAGTAAGTTCTCAATGAGATTGTAGTAGTGAGATTGTAGCAACCTCTAACATAGTGAGCATAGCATCAAAGTTAGTGTTTTAGTAGCATTCCCAGAGTTAGTCATTCTTTGGTTGATTCTATGCTTAGCCAGTTTTCATAATTTTTTAACACTTCTTTACTTAGATATTTTTTTGGCATTTTCTACACTTAGCCATTTTATACTTAGCATTACAATTTTTTCATTTTCACATAGCAACACAGCATGAATGCTACACAACCTTCAACCTTTGCTTTAAGCATGGTTATTGTCTACCCTGTTTGGTAGGTGGCACAAGTTGATTGCCTACCTAGTCCATTGCTAGTACCACAACAATCACTTAGAGTAAGAGATCAACCACCTAAGTACATGGTACTCAATGATGAAAAATACAACCTTTTATGCATAAAACTTCAAGAGATTCTATCTGTAGATCACCAAGAAATGGATGCAAAATGCAGTTACAAGATCATACAACAAAATGGGAGGAAATATCTCCCTACACCTAACAACTTTATTCTACTTATCAATACCTTCTAGTGGCTCCTTGACCAACTCATGTGAATGAGTGGGCCAAACAAGTATGATGCAACAAAAAAATATGAAAAGCCCTTATAGGATGGAAAAGATGAATTTAAGGCTCATTCAGAGAATGAGAACCCCTTCTACACCTCCTTTCAACAACCCAAATCTAGTTTTGTTCAATTATGGTCTTAGTTGTCTACCTTCATCAAGGTAGTGACATCACCTTCACCTCCTAGGTTCACTCCCATGGTGGTAAGCCACCAGGTGTCGCACATACACCAAGGCATGGGACCATCTATGGCCATGCGCTTTGTGATCTCCACACAATCCATGCAATCCTCCATGCCAACCTATATGATGCAAACATAACCTTAAATGCACATGGTGTAGGTGTCTTAGCCATACATGAGCTAGATGTCATACATTCCACCCATCTCGTTGGAACTTCCTATGTTGGCCTATACTACAATCACATGGTGGATACCACCCTTTATGCCCATGGCATAACAATAGCATACATAGTAGTATTTGCAGCAACTGTCCAATTGGTTGCATAGGCCACTCAAATGATGTAGTAGGTAGCACAACTAGTGTAGCCCACCACATCCACCTTGAGCTTGGACCAAGCATTCTAGCTTATCTAAATTCTTATTGAATAAGTTAAGTAGCTCAAAGTCATTAACTCTGAAATGATCTGCATGATGGACTTTTACCAAGACAACCCTATCAGTCCTATAGTCCCATCACTGACCTTGGCCCTTAGGGTCTAACTTCCCACTTCATCAAATATAATGGTGAGGGGGACCCCAATGCCCACCTGGCAACCTTTCACTCTAAATACCTTCTTCTGCAAGCATGGTTGCATGTGATTATCCATGTCTTTGTCATGTTCCTAATTGGCAAGGCATTAAATTGGTATCATGCACTTCCTAGGGCCTCCACATCTTCTTTGGAGGATTTTATTAGTTAATTTGTCACTCACTTTAAGTACAACTTGAAGCTCAAAGCAACCCTAGACCAACTGATGGATATTCAGTAGGGTCCCTTGGAGCCCATGAAAAAGTTCATTTAACATTGGAACACTACACTCAAAAAAATATGTGAGCCCATGGTAGAGAGCCATCTATTGGCCATCTACAAGGGTGCAATAAACAACTTCATCAAGTTGAAGTTGTAGTACTTAGCCCCATACTTCCTAAGGTAAGCCTTTGCTCAAACAAAAAGCATCTAGGATGTGGTAGAGGCTAGCAAAGACCTTGCCTATGTGGTTTACAAAAAATGCACATGCAAAGAAGGAAAAGGAAAAAGAGAAGGAAACCATAACCATTGCAGTGGTGGCTAATGGGGCCAAGCCAAAAAATTCTAAACCAACAACCAAAGCACTTAAGGCCCTGGCCAACAACACCAAAGCTTCTGACTTTGGCGTTGTAGCAAGCAACTAGTCCACACCATTAATGGCCACAAAGCAAACTATCCCAAGGCCAAAATTTGAGTGCAAGGATTGATCAAAGTATACACCACTGTCCATCAAGACATCTGAGCTCTTGGGCCAGCTGCTTAATGCTAGGCACATCCAACATAATCAAATGTCTATGGACACCTGCAAATGCCATGAACACTACTATGAGATCCTCAGAGACCCATTATCAGCCATACCAAATGAGCCCCTGGTTCCTAAAATCTTCAGGTTGGATCGGTTTTGCAACTACCACCAACTGCCTAGCCATGATATAGATTACTGCTTGGCCTTACGAGATGGCATATAGTTTATGATCAATCAGGGCCAACTAGACCTTGATGATAGCGATCCTATGCACCCATAAAACCAATTGATGAAGGTCTACAAAGGCCCTCTTAATGATAATGGTGTAGGATACATCATTAATTCCATTAGCATTGATGATGATGCAGAACTGGCACAAGAACCATTTGTGGTTCATGTGCCCTTAGGTAACACTGGGGCCTCGGCATCAACTAGTTTGAGGTCCTTTGTCATCAAAGTACCACCATGGATGCCCATGACACCCTTTATGGTTAAGGCTCAACAGCATGTTGCTGCAACAACAACTAAGATGCCCTTTGTCATCAGGGTGCCATGATGTGCAAACTCCTTGCTTGCTTGGGGTTTGGTGGCAAGAACTGCATCAGGTCCTATCTATCCAAAGTCTCATCTTACATCCAATAACTAGTTTAGGTTACAATTTGGGATGCCTAATGAATGCCTTGCTAACAAGATAATTAAGGAATGTATGGAGTTAGGTCCTCCAAAGCTTGTCCTCTTATTTGCCATTCCCATGGCCTCATCATCTCAAGACACCATTTCAAGTGCAAGAAACCAACAACCAAGCACTAAGGCTTGAAAGCTAGTTACACAAGCAAAGTCTAAATCCCCTTCCTGAGAGATTTGTCTCTTGGGCTACATGGAGGAGATAAAGGCTAACAAAATAATAGACAACGATAAAGATTTCCTAGATGCACTGGTGTAGGTCAAGTAGGCTTTAAAGTAAAAGAGCATAACTTTGAGCCTATATGACTTGGTGATGACCTCCTCTGCTCACCATGAAGCATTAGTCCACATGTTGATTTCCATTCCTATCAAGGAGGACATTCTAGTAGATGAATAGGCCATCCACGTTATGATGCTTCCTACACCTCAAGAATTAGGTTCAACACCCCTGGTGTTTCATCATGAAGTGGTTAAGGTTGGTCCTAAAAAGGGTCAAGTCACCAGTGTGCCAATGTTCATAATCATTTGTGTAGGGCAATGCAGAATTTGGAGGGTGCACATTGATGACAAGGTGATGACCAATCTTATCTGATTCCTAATCATTGACAAACTCAGTCTCATTGACCATGTTAAGTCAACCAAGACGACATGTCTAAAATCCTTTAATGGATCATGCATTTCCATGATGGGAATGGTAACGATAACTTTTGTAGCAAGGGATCAATTCTCCACTATGACTGAGTTTATCATCGTCAAAGAGATGCCCAAGTTTAACTTGATCCTAGGAAGGCCCTAGCTAGCCAAATTACAAGCCATCTCCTTGCCCATTCATCAAGAGATCCACCTTCCCTATGAAGGTGGAGAGGTAATCATACATGGTGACAATGCATCATCCCTAACCATAAACAATGTTGATACAAAATAGGGGTCAGAGCTAGAATTCCTCGATGATATGCTGTTCATTGGGGATGAAATTTGGCCTTGTTTGGTAGATCCATATGAACAATTGAATGAATTGGGGAACCTATCTAAGGAAGCTCTCTAGGTAGAATTACCCTTCAACACCACCAAAGAAGGTCTAGGTGAGTATCGCCTTATGCCTCCCAAGGCCAAGGCCTAGGAACCTCCTAACCCACATTGGGTTAGGAAACAATTATGTGATAAGGAATCCCTTAGTTCATCACATACTTGAAACACCACAAAATTTCAAGCTTGGTATTTCTCCAACAGGAAGCAGGTCCCTGGGACCCACGGACAACCACGGCTACATTTAGTGTCACACATTGCAACTTCAGGGATCAAAATGCTTAATTTTCACTAAGTACCAGCGTATACGCCCGACATCCACAGCGTATACACCTAGCATAGACATCCAACTTACACGCCCGACGTACACACTTCACAGGTACGCTCGGCAGGTATGGTAATTGTTTGCGCTCGGCATGGAATCTCCAAAGACAGAATGAAAACAGCACCGAAGAGCAAGGATTGAAGCAAGTCGGCAACCATTAGTGTATACGCCTAGCCATTGTCGGCATACACGCTCGATGTATACGCCCAACGTCCACAGCATCTACGCCCAGCACATCCAGCGTATACGCCCAGAGTCTACGCCCACCTGATACAGCATATATGCTCAGCGTATATGCTCAACAGATGTAATATGTTGTACACTTGTAAATTTTACGCCCTTTTTACACCCAGTCAACATGCACGTATTGCCCAACCCGAGTCTAGCGTAACAACCAGTATAAAAACCCCACTTTTCCACTTGTAGCAGGGTCGGTTGGCAAAATCCCAAAGCATACCAGAGAACAATTATGCTGCACACCAGAGCTAAAAACCCTTTTATGCTGGACAGTCCTATACGCTGGGCACACAGTCTCTACGCTGCGCCTACAGTGCAAACCAGCCGAGTCCTCCCTGCATCCACCGAGGCTTTCCATCCGCCTTGTGTTCCATCACAACTGCGTTAGACCGTTGCATTGTACTTTCATTCTGTAATACCATTGTTTACATTTTACATTAATTTCTTATATGTGTTCTATTTACACTCGTTTACATTTACACTCTGTTCGGACCTGTTACGCTGTTTACGCTCTCGTTTATGCCAGTTACACCGTTTACATATAACCAAGTGTATAACACTTCGGTATATGTTTGGGGAAATCCTTGTCTGATCCGCGTGCGGACCACCCAAGGTACTCTACCTTCGTGCATTCCAGCTCGCCCTCAGGCAAAGGTAGGGTCTTCTGTGCGTGCCTAGTGATCCCACGGTCTATGTTTCCTTCCAGCCAGAGACCGACAATTTCGAAAGGTACAAAAATTGGCGCTAGAAGGAGGGCCTCTACCTTAAACTTACTTGCAAGCTTCCCAGCGTTTACGCTGTTGAGCGTCTACATTGCCGACCACAATCATTCCTACTAATTTAAACACATTCTAGCATTTACGCTGCTCCGTCCGCAAACTGTCTAGCGTATACGCTGATCAGTGTTTACGCCATGTCTGTTACAGTTTTCCNAGCGTATACGCTGATCAGTGTTTACGCCATGTCTGTTACAGTTTTCGCTACAACATCCCCAACGTTTACACTGGTAACCATCCATTACGTTTAACGCTGTAGACCTTCCTTATGCCCTACATAAATTTTATGCTGCATATTTTACGCCATAAACTTGTTGACGCTATACCCTTTTACGCCGTAGGCCTCATCTACGTTGTACGCCAACTTTGTCCCTACTATTCTTTATGCCCTAGATTTGTTTTACGTTGTATCCTATTTTTTATGCTGCACCCTTTTACGCTGTGCCCTGACGTTGTACATGCTGTCTAGCGTATACGCTGAACCACTTACGCCGCAGACTCATCTACGCCGACCATATACACTATGTACATATACGTTGTATACGTTGTCATCATATGCTGTTAGCTGAAGCATATACGCTATACCCTGCACAGTACATTAACTTCACATTTCTAGACCGTGTCGTATATCCTCAACCAATCATCATGAATCCCATA
Organism: Gnetum montanum; assembly: GCA_015680685.1. Classification (NCBI taxonomy): domain Eukaryota; kingdom Viridiplantae; phylum Streptophyta; class Gnetopsida; order Gnetales; family Gnetaceae; genus Gnetum; species Gnetum montanum. The sequence continues at coordinate 234,205 of MNCI01002098.1, read as the reverse complement.
AACACCACTTCCACCACTACACAAGTCACCAACATCATGGACACCACAACGGTCCAACAGCCTGTCGCACAATACCCGGGAGTACAACCCATAGCAGGGCCCCACCGGTCCCTAAGGTTGCAAGGGAGAGACCCAGCCTCTAACATTATAACCTAGGATTAGTATAACTTCATATGTATTAAGATACAAGCTGGCCTGGCTGTAGACCGAGCCGAAATAGAGGTGAAGAGGAAATTCGAACTCTTTTACAGGGGGGGACGCGAGTTCATCCCTTCCCCATATGACGTAATCCCTATTCCGAAGTAGTATTCAGAGCTCATCACACAGCTCCTCCTGTNCCCTATTCCGAAGTAGTATTCAGAGCTCATCACACAGCTCCTCCTGCGAAGGAGTCACTCGTTGGATCAGCCTGCGCTAGAGCCCCAACTAGAGGAAGAGGACGAATTCACTACTCAATCTGAACAAGAGGACTCTTACCACACTCTGAGCCCGCAAGCACACGTTAACCCCATTTTTCATCCTAGTACAAGGGAAATCATGCCCCTCCAGCATCTCAGGTTCACCCAGGCCCAAGCACCACCACCAGAGACATCAACACTAGTGCATATTCCTCCCCCGAGCAATCCCCAACCTAATACCTTCCCTCTCGCAATCATCCCCGCTGTAGCTGCAGGCTCGTGCTCACAAGCATCGCCCCCTCACAACAGCATGGGAGTGACATTCCTACCTCGAGTGATAGGGATGCCACACGTAATACCAGCCTCCATGTCCGCTCACTACATCCCTCACATTCAAACGCACGGAACCCCCTTGACCGTCGTAACCCAACAAGGGGTCCCTACACACAACGCGGCTAGGCAATGGCCAGCGATGGGTGTGCCGTCACACCAACCCTCTCACCACAATGTGTCATCTCACACATTTCCGCATGTTAACATTCCCCAAATACGACCACAACTACAGTAGCAACAACCCCCCGTATATAATGTATCATCCTTAGCGCCACATGTTGTTCACCTTCCACAAACACAACCGCTAACCGCGTAGCTTTTGGCCTTTCAACCCACGACTCAACAGTCTAACTTATATACGGCCCACATCCCCAGCCCGTTGCTTCACCAAGCGCTCAAGACTGGGCAGACGCTAAAAAATTGATGCAAGAGTTAACTGACAAGGTAAAACGCCTCAAAACAGCCACCGACGGGGAGTTGAAGGTAGTGGACTTCTACCACGATGATCCCATCAGCTCTTTTGTCCCACCCTTAACCTTGTCCAAAGGCGTCTCCTTACCAACACTAACCAAATACAATGGGGAGATAGAGCCCAACGCTCACTTAATAACATGGCCCCATGCCATTCTCCGAGTGTTCCCCATGTCCCTCGCAGGGAGAGCACTTGATTGGTATCAGGCTATGCCAAGGAATTCCATCTTCTTCTTGGAAGACTTATTACACCAGTTTATAACTAGGTTCAAGTACAACTTGAAACCCGAGGCCACACTGGACAACCTCATACAGGTCAAGCAAGCACTGCTTGAACCTGTATAGAAATTTATTCAGAGGTGGAGCGTCGCTCTCAACGAGTTGCACGAGCCGATCTCCCAGACATACTTGCTCACAATTCTAAAGGAAGCTGTTAATGATTTCTTTAAATCTAAGTTGTACTACCTTAACACGCGTAATCTTAACCAAGCTTTTGTACAAATCAAGAATATAAAAGAGGCGGCTCAAAACAACCACGACCCTGCATACTTAGCCTTCAAAAATCAACACACTAAAAAAGATAAAGGAAAGGCTAAGACAATCATAGCAGCAATAGCAGGCGCACAACAAGCAAACATTACACACCAAAATAAACCGTCTGCAGCCCCTACTAACTACAATAAACCAATTCCCACAACCGCACTGGAATCATCATCATTGCAAAACCCAACAACAAACCGTACGTGAAATTTCGAGAGGAAAGAACCCTCTCAATATACTCCTTTGCCAATGAAGCCCTCCCAGCTCTTTGATCAACTCTTGAAGGCTGGGTTAATGAAACATAAACAGTTATCCCCTGCGGCCATCCAGAGACATGACCGGTTCTATCAACTCATTCAGAACCCAAGCTTAGCAACGCCAGATGAGCCTCTCATACCCAAAGGCTTCAGAATGGATCGCTTTTGCGACTACCATCAACGAAACGGGCACGATACGGATTACTGTTTCACCTTGAAGCAGGATATTCAGCGAATAATCGATGAAGGCCAAATCACTTTTGATGAGGCCAACCCGGTCCAACCACAGAATCAGGCTATGGGGGTGTATAAAGACCCCCTGAACACCAAAGAGGCGTCGTATGTCATTAATACAATCTACCTCGATGATGATTCTGATACACCCAATATTAACACTATCTATTTCCAATATAAACAGGAAACACCTAATAGGCCATTCGTAGTTCAGATTCCTCCCGCTGTGTCCACGCCCATGCCTCAACCACCACGTGCACCCTAGCATCCATACGTCATCCGAGTACCCTTGGCCACACCCACATCTGACACCATGACACGCGACAAACCATATGTGGTGTGTGTCCCTCCCATCATTCCCTCAAATGCACCAACCCCTTCTGCTTGGCCTGCCCCTTTCGTAGTCTAAGCACCACTAGCTGTTGCGATAGTGGAAGTACAACCTCCGCCAAAACCAATCCCGTATGTCGTTAGGATACCCGAAAGTCCTAATGATTACCAAGCCTTCACCTCACAAATGCAAGGAAACCCCAGCCCCTACGTCATTAGGATACCTGGCCGGCCTTCTAACCAATCACATCCAAATGTACAACCACAACCCCATCCATCTCCATATGTGATGCGAATCCCAATGCAACCCAAAGCTCCAAAACTAGCTCCACCTCCCTGCCAGACACGAGAATGCTTAGCATATAGGCTTATGCACGAACGTTTGGAGAAAGAGCATCAACGGTTGGCTCTGGGGCCACCTAAGCCCACTCCACTTAACATCATACCCATGACGCCACCTAACAACCAGCCAAATGTAGGCAATGAGGGTGAACCGTTAGAAAAACATGAACCATCTAAAAAAACAACGTCGGGAAAACGTGACAAATCACTAAAACATGAAATAAAACTGTTGGGCCCAATGGACCCAGTCACCGTTGATGCAAATACTCCCAACAGTAGAAACTTAGCAACGGCCTTGACACAAGTCACCCAAGCGTTGAAGCAAAAGAACACTTCGCTGAGCTTGTATGATTTGGTTCTAACATCCTAAACACATCGAGAAGCTTTGGTATGTATGTTAACATTGATCCTGGTAAGCGAGGACTTGCCCCCGAACAAACCCATCATTCATGCGGTAATGTACTCGTCTCACGACACCACTCCTAAACCCTTGAGCTTCCATGACAACAACATTAAGGTGGATAAGAAAATAGGGGAGATAATAATAGCCCCCATGTTCATAACGATACGTATAAACCAGTTCAAGATACATAGGGTCCATGTCGACGATGGAGCTGCCACAAACGTAGTACCATACCCCATCATTGAACAACTAGGGCTAATTGAGCTAATCAAACCAACCACAACTACTTGTTTAAAATCATTCAGTGCTTCACACATAATGGTCAAAGGCACAGTGACCTTAGACATCATAGCAGGGGATCAATTTCCCACATCCGTAGATTTCCTGGTGGTCGATGAAATGTCAGGATTCAACTTAATATTAGGGAGACCCTGGTTGGCCCAACTAAAAGCGGTCTCCTCCCCTATACACTAAGAGATCCACCTGCCTTATGAAGGCGGTGAAATCATCATACACAGGGAAGCCGCTACGCCTATTACCTCATCACATGTGGACATGGACCAAGGCTCGGAGGTCGAGCTTGAAAAGCCTAAACGAAACGATAAAAATGCGCAACAACCGGTAAGCAGTAAGCCTTTAAACATGGAACAAGACCCACCTAAAATAGAAACGCCTACGTCTGACACTGTACATACAACTTCTCAAGTGGAAACTTGTACAGAAATCATGCCAACTACCAAAACATCTGAAAACATTGACACAGGAACCACTCCGCCAGACGTCCTTTGGGCTGAGTTACCATTCAATGTGATCAGCGAAGGGGTTGCTGAATACAAAATCATACTAGCTGATACAGAGCCTAACGTAAAAATAAAAAGAATCAAAAAACTACTAAAATAATAACATCGCCATTGTCCGAAATGACGCTAAACTACCGTTAGTTCCGAAATGACGTTAAACTATAAATATATATATATATATATATTAAAACTACTTGTTAAACTATCATGTCCGCAACGACATAAAACTAGCCATGATCAGCGACGATCGGTCAACAAAAAAATCCACCCGTGTCATTCGAAATATCCCTCGTTTACGACTGGGGCCCGAAATGGCCTTAAACTAGTTCATGCACATATACTTCATTTTCCTTTTTGTTTAGCATTTACGATTACATCTCTGCATTACATTTAAAACAAAAAAAAAAGCCAAAACATTTTACATTGTTGTGTCATGTTTACAATTAAATTCAAAATCAACAAAAATTTTCTTACATGCAATGTTGTACAATTACAAGTGTCAACTGTTTTCGTCCATCTCAAAATTTTTAAGTTACAATTCCCGTATAAATATGAGTCAAGAAAAAAACAACAAAAAACTTAAAAATTAAAATGCTAAACATCTGGGATGGGAGGGTCGTCCCCTTTAAATCCACCAGCATCAGGGGCCCCTGCTCCACTGGGGCCAGCTTCTTGGGCATCATCGCCACCTTCATCCTGAAAATACCAAAAAGAAACAACCCACATAAGAATAAGCAAATGTCAAAATTTTAAACATTATTTAATAAATTAACTTCATAAGGACAAAATGCTTACCATAGGAGATCCCCCTAAGCTGAATTCCAGCCGACGAAGAATTTCTTCTTCTGAAACGCTGGCCCAATCTGTCCCATCAAGGCCTAAGTCGACGTCTGCCAAAGTCTTCCCTTTGTCGACAGCCGACCAGGTAGGACATTTCAAAGGGAACTCGCCCACCGACACTTCCCTNAGCCGACCAGGTAGGACATTTCAGAGGGAACTCGCCCACCGACACTTCCCTAAAAGCAGTTTTGATCACCCTTGTAGGCAAGTCCATTTCCACAGTTGTATTTTGAGCAAAAGTATTGAAGGCAGAACGCAAACCCAAACCCTCCACAAACATTTCTAGTTGGCGCTTTTCAATAGACACCTCTTTTAATGACTTCTTGTAGTAATGTTTGTGATTTTTCTCATCCTGACCCCACTTACGAACCTTGTAAGTGAAGGATTTCCAATCTTGACATTTAAGGTTCAGGAGATCAATTTGGGCTTTGCGCTCTGCCATTCTCCGAGTCAACAATGCATGACAATTCAATAAATTCCAATATTTGGTGTACGTAACCTCGGACGTTCGCCAAGAGCGATCTCCACTTAGTTTCGCAGCAGCGAACTCATACCAAGCCTTCAGATCGTCACGTTCCACTGACAATTCAGAGACTTCCTTTTCTTTTGCCTGAATCTGCAGCCACAACTGCTCAATGGAATGTCTACAGGTCCATAATGACTTAGCGTTGTGCACAAGGCCTTCTGCAACTCCTTCGTAAATAGGCCTTGGCACCTGTTCCACTTCTGGGGAAAGTGTGGTTAAACTTTCTATGCTAATGCTTTCAGAGGGATCCCATCTCAATTTAGCGCCTACCCACGTGAAAAATACAAATGTTAAGACAATGTAAAAAAGATGTGAAACTTCAAACCTCTAAATGATTTATACCTATATCAGGGTGGGCCTCCTAGATCAATTCAACAACTTCCTCCACAATTCTACCCACAAAATCCATCTTACTTGGCATTTCTGTTCAAGTAAGTGGCTCGCGGGTACGGGATGAACTAACCTCCGTGGTCCTCTCAGGAGGAGACATTTTTACGGGTACGTCCAACTACACCATCCTGGTCTCACTGCCTTCATCTGAAGAAGATAAAAACACGAAAATAAAATACCATAGGAATGACAATTGATCAAGCAATTCAAAACGAAATAGAAAGAAAAACATACCATGATCCTTGTCACCCTATGAGGGGTCGCCCAAATCTAGCTTTCCCTTAAGGAAGCTACTGAACATTTGGTTGACAGCGTCGTGATCGTCTAACGGTTCGGTTTTAGTGGTATTTTCCTTTAACTCCTCCGTTCCTCTATGCTGGCTCTTCTCCATGTTTTCCTCCTCGTTATTCTTCTCTGTGTTGGTCTCCTCCTCCTCGGTGATAGTCTCTAAAGCCTGCTTTCTTACTTTTTAAAATCAAGCCAAAAATATCAATGACACGTAAGCGATTGAAGTAAAAGTTATAAACAAAACGAAAACGATAAAGCAATAAGCGGGCGAGGTCCACTTACCAGGCATCTTGAAGCATATGCACTTCACGCGTGGCTGGTTCACATCGGAGACTTCCTCAGTCGCGCGTTCAGGCCTTTTTAGCTTTGACTTGGCTTAGCCAACGGTCTCCTTGATGACCCGTTCTGCCCTTCTAGCAGTGTAGGGTATGTCATCTAACTCCAATCCCAAACTATCACGTGTGTGGATTGAAGCACCAGATGATCCCCCTGTAGTAATAGAAATGGATTCATCAATGCCTTCAGATGCATCTTGGGATTTAGCTGTCTCAAATAAGTGATTGATCCACAGGTGAGATAGTTGACCCCGATCCCACAGAACAAACTTGTTGTTTGCATGAACTACTAGGAACTCGGCAGAATGACGAAGGTAACCGGTGAAGAACACAAAGGTGAAGTGGGATTGTGCCTCGACATTTGAACGCAACTGCACTATCTCCTTGTGCATGCCCAACAACAAAAATTAGGCCCATTTATATCGCATGCCCATTTCCAAGACAGTTCACATGACACGAACATCCTCAACCCTAAGACTCTTCACCTGGGAAAGGGTTTTAGGGAATACCCATGCCCTAAACAGGGGATATAATTCGTTCACTTCCACAACTTTTGCTTTCCCCTGCATCGGGAATCCCTTGGCACCCTTGGCCACGCCTAGCCAATCTTCCAACTCACAAACCATCTGGAGCTCTTTATGAGCTCTATCTAATACTACATTTAAGCCATCTGCTGATACATCAAATAAGTTTGAAAAGAACTTGAGTGACAGATGAAAAACTACCTTGACACCCTTAATCCGGGTGCTCTAGTATGAGACAGACTCATTAAAAGAATCCACAATCCCAATCATTTCCCCTATGGATACGTCAAGACTCGGGGTCATAAAGAGCTCCATGAGCCCGACATTATCCAGGTAATGAACGATGGATGGTGGAGCGTGTCTATGCAACCACTTTTGAGCCTTAGTCACCCCCCCGAACTTTGTCAACAAGGTAGTCTTGGTTCATCCAGTTGTCACCGGATCCCCACCAGGAGGTACATCAACTGTAAAAGCAATTTAAAATGGTCATATCAGGGTAACTCCAAACAGTTGGAAAAACCCACTAACATATCTAGGAAATGTTATCATTTACCATTAGTGGTGGATTTAGATGTGCTGCCAGAGTCATGAGGGAAGACTGGCCCGTTGTTTGACCAGTCTTTGTGAAGCCACCCACGAGCTTTGCACATCGCGAATGCTCTGGAGAACTACTTATGAAAATGAACGATTGCTTCCTTCGTTTGACCCAGTACGGTTCCACGAAGGGTGGGGCCTATCATGAATGCCTCTAGGGCTGTGCAAGCAAGAGCTAGTCCTTCATCCTCAGTGTATGTCCCGTCCAGGTTGGCCTTCGGTCTATAAACAAATAAATGTCAAAACAAGAAACAAATACCAAACTGCGAAAGGAAACAATAAACTTAAATAGTCCTACCTGTCCACTCGGTACACTATGCCAGGAGGATTCTAGAACAATGTGTGCGCACGGGAAACTATGAACAGAGTACTATTGAGGTAGTCTAACCCTCGCGGCAATAGTGCCCACACGCGCGTTAATGGGCGTGTTGACCTGGGCCCACGGGTAGAACCATCCTCATTAACAAGTGGCCCCTCGTCAATGTCTTCTATGAAGACCATGACACCCTTTGCAGCTTCTAGCAGCATTGCCTCAAGCACGCTCCATGCAATCACTTCGCTAAAGTTCGACTAGATGGCCACCTCGAAATTGTCTAACATGAAGGCCAGAAATTAACATGCGCCCTCCCTAAACCAAACCCCATTGTTATCCACAGTTAGATCCGGGGGAGGCTCCTCAGCCTCAACGGGGCCAACCCATGTTAACACCCCAACAAGCTCAACAACGAGGAGGAAGTGCTTACTATCCCTGCAAGCAATCAAGACACCACGATAAATTAGCCATGCTTCAAAACAGCCCGAAAAGCGAGAGTTTACATCATGAATCGACACTTAGAATCTAAAAATTTACTAACTATTTACACTCAGCGTATACGTTGCATAAATCAGCGTATACGCCGGCGAAACTATGTACGCTTAGCGTAATACGCTGCTTAACTCAGCGTATATGCCAACAATGAACTGGTTTACACTTTCGCCCGAACCTCTTACGCTCGGCGTATACGCCAAAGAAACCCTCAGTGTATACACCCAAGTTGACTTTCAGCGTAAACAGTCTATGCCCACACTGAACAAACAAGTTTATGCCAGAAACATGAAAAATAAGTCTACATAGTAAAGACAACTGCGCATGCATAGCGTATACACTGAACAAACCCTCAACGTATATGCCGTCACGGTAAACAGAATTTACGCCGATAGAACAAACAAATCACGCTTACAAAACTTTGTGCATAGAGAACTCATGACGCCGTGGCTTACACTGACATAATAGTACAAGAAAAATGCTTACGCTGATAAAACTGATTACGCCCTGACAGTCTACGCTAACCCAACTTTACGCTATGAAGTTATGCTCGGTGTATACACCGAAAACCCTCTACGCTCGGTGTATACGCTGAGACTGTCTACGCTGAAAAAGAGAAGCAAAGAAATAATAACAAAGGCAGGGATCAGAGCCTACTTGTGGGATGTCACAGGCCATGACGGGATCCTTGGTCGGGGCAGGCACTACAGCATGGCTTCAGTCTCCTCCGTAAAGGTCAGGTCGAGACCCTTTCTCCCCTGGCCTTCCACTTCTTTTCCTTTGCCAATCTCGGCCTCCTTTACGCTGATTGCACAAGTTTACACTGAACAAAAGAATTGTCTACGCTGGTGCCTGAAATTCTACACTCCGCGTCTACGCTAGGGTTTAGTGTCGGGCGCCTATGCTAAGGGTTACTCTTCGGCATCTATGCTCACTAGCAAGTTTACGCTTACGCCAAGGCATGATAGTTTACGCTTACGCTTTAACAGTTTATGCTCTGTCACTTACGCTCACGATTCAAAGTAAGAAACAAATGAAACCCCCCCTTATTATAGTGCTCCACCGTCTCTACCGCCGTCATTGCTCCTTTTTTCCATTTTGTGCCCTTCTACTTATTTTTTGCTAAACTTTGCCCAGAAAAAAATATTAAAAAATATTAAAAAATAGAAATTATTATATCCTGGTTCCCCCATGGATCCCATTTCATACGTTTATGCTGAATATTCTAGTGTAAACCCATTACAGCTTGGTATGGCCTTAAACTGCCATTACGGCTTGGCAGGGCCCTAAATTGTCGTTTTTAACCCACCTACGGCCCAGTATGGCCTTAAATTGCCATTACGGCCCGCTATGGCCTTAAACTGCCACTGCGTCCCGGTGTGACGATAATCCACCATGCACGTACACATTTAAAATGACCAAAGAAAAATAGAACGTTACCCATTAGCTCATTCTGCTCTCTGTTTATTGGCAGGAGCAAGCCTAATGGATCAACAACGCTTAACCAAACCATTAATTATTAATGGACCATATGGAAAAATTACAAGGGACATCAGCACGAGCCTCATCCACCTAAGTTCATCAACGGAAGACACAGTCATCACCTCAACACAGCAAATAATAGACGACTACAANCATTGTCTGAAACTCCCATCGTCATGCCCGATGGAGAAACTGAAATTTTAAAGTTAAGCACCTTATTACAACCGTAATTAGCCAAAAACATTGAGAACGTGCTTAGGGAAAATATGAAAGTATTCGCTTGGTCCTATACGGATATGCCCGGGCTAGATCCCCGAATTGTCCAACACAATATTATCCTTGACCCAAAGTTGAGACCGGTAAAACAAAAAGCACGAAAGGTTAAGCCCAAGGTGGCATTAGCAGTTCGCAATGAGATCACCAAGCTTTATCAAGTTGGTTTCATTCGGGCTGTCAATTACGCCGAGTGGGTGTCCAACATGGTAATTGTTCCGAAAAAGAACGAAAGCATTCGTTTGTGCATTGACTTCCGGGATTTAAATGTTGCAACCATAAAGGATGATTTTCCCCTACCCAGCATCAATCAACTTGTTGACTCAACTACTGGGCACACATTATTATCTTTTATGGACAGCTTCTCGGGGTACAATCAAATACGAATCAACCCAGAGCACCAGCTTCGGACAACCTTTATGACACCATGGGGAACCTTTTTTTATACAATGATGCCCTTTGGTCTCAAGAACGCTGGGGCCATATATCAGAGAGCGATGACATTCATCTTTAGCGATTACATGCTACGATCACTCAATGATTACGTGGACGACATTGTGGTTAAGTCAAAAACATCGGAACAACATGTACAAGACCTTGATCTAGTCTTAAAGCGTTGTTTAAAGCATGAACTGAGACTTAACCCAAAAAAGTGTGTCTTCGGCGTTAAAATAGGCAAAATGCTTGGATTTATAGCATCAGAAGCAGGGATATGAGTGGACCCTGATAAGGTTAAGGCCATAACAAACCTGAAACCACCAGGTAATCTTACCGAACTTCGAGGTCTACAAGGTAGATTGTAGTTTATCAGGCGCTTCATAGAAAAAATAACAGATAAACTAAAATNGGTCTACAAGGTAGATTGTAGTTTATCAGGCGCTTCATAGAAAAACTAATAGATAAACTAAAACCTATGAACCACTTGTTACGCAAAAATGTCCATTTTGAATGGACTCTGTAGTGCCAAGAAGCATTCGATGACATTAAAACGGCACTTGCTTGGTTACCCACGGTCTATCCACCTCAAAACGATAAACCATTTTACATCTACCTCGCTACTTCAAATTCGTCAATCGCGTCTATGCTTTGCCAGAAACACAATGATGGAATCGAGGTCCCTATATATTACTTGAGCCATGCATTAGTTTCCCACGAGAAAAAGTACAATGACGTGGAGAAGTCATGTTTAGCTTTGGTCTTTTCTTTAAGAAAATGGCGACATTACCTCTTCCATAACCAGGTTTACATAATTTGCAAGGACAATGTACTAAGAGCCATAACAGGGAATATTTACAAAATAAGTCGAATAGCCCGATGGAAAGCCATGAAAGCCAAGTTTGACCTGTACTATGTAGCGCAATCATCAGTTAAGGGTCAAGCTATAGCAAGTCAAATGGCAACATCACCAACACACGACCAAGCGACTATAGAGCCAGAGTTCCCAGATGAGAATGTAAGCGCCCTAGACATAGTGCCCAATGACTACGATGCTATTTTAAACTTTGATGGAGCATCCACCTCTCAAGGAGGAAGTGCAGCCGCTGTCATCACCTATCCCTCTGGGGAGATCCGACCCTTGGCCTATCGTTTCAACTTTCACTGTACCAACAACATAGCAGAGTATGAAGGTCTCCTTAGAGGTCTCGTAGCAGCTTTGGCTTTAAACATCACATGGCTTGTAGTCAGAGGAGACTCGAAACTATTCATAAACCAAGTCACAGACGTCTATATATGCAAAGCCCAACACTTACAACCATACTGCGACTTGGCAAAACACCTAATGAGGCGATTCGAAAACATCGATGTGCAACACGTCTCTAGAAATGATAACACCATCGTAGATACTTTAGCCACGTTAGCATTAAACATATCGCCAAACATGTTCCACACGTTGCCAAGCTCCATAACCAGTTGTGCTGAACCAATCACCGACATCCTTGACACGTTGCCGATTGCATCTGTTAGTTCAACACACACGCTAGAATGGTACGATGACATAAAAGAATACCTTCTACGCAGCGAAACACCATGACATCTAACAAATGCACAGAAAGACGTAGTGCGGAAATGTTCTAAGTAGTATACCCTGGTAGGGGACACACTGTGTCGTCGATCCTATGAAGGCATATTGCTAACATGCGTCAATAGTATCGATGCCCAAACCATTGTCGAACAAGTACACAATGGACTATGTAGAGGAAACATAGCATCAAAAGCCATGGCAACAAAGATCAGATGCTTAGGCTACTATTGGCCACACATGGAATACGACTGTCTCTCCAAAGTTAAAATATGTAGTACTTGTCAAAAACATAGCAATCTGATACATGTCCCACCAAATGAGTTTCATACAGCGCAAATCACATGGCCCTTTCAAAAGTGGGGGTTGGACCTCATTGGCCAGATAACCCCCTCGTCTTCCGCAGGCCATAGTTTCACTATAACCACAACAGAATACTTCACGAAGTGGGTAGAAGCTGCTCCCCTTCAAAAAAATACATCCAAACATGTATGCAATTTCATTCTCGAAAGCATTGTAACCCGCTTTGGCATTCCCATGACAATCATCACTGACAACAGGCTAGAATTTAGCAGTACCGAGACCAAAACCTTTTGTGAAAATTTAGGGATCAAATACTCGTTTTCATCCCCTTACTATCCTCAGAGAAATGGACAAGCGGAAGCAAAAAACAAGATGATTATTACACTACTTAAAAAAATGCTTACCCAGAGCAAAAGAAAATGGCACGAGCAATTGATATACGCATTGTGGGCATACCGTACTATGCACCGAACGTCAACAGGTAAAACACCATATAGTCTGGTTTACGGTTCAGAAGTTGTTTTACCTTTGGAATTATAGGTACCATCTTTAAGGATCACACTTTCCAGACTCCTCGACGATGGGCAAAACAATGATCTACGCATCGTTGATCTTGACACGGTGGAAGAGAAACACATGTGTGTGCTCGATCAGATTGAGTGGTACCAAAAACAACAATGGCAGTGACATCGGCATGACATCAACAAGCGCCCTATCAAAGAAGGAGACCTAGTGCTTAAGGCTATTCAGGAACATCTGAACAAATTCTCAACCAATTGGGAAGGGCCTTACTTGGTCACTAAGGCATTTGACAATGGAGCATTCAAACTAGCTGACATGGAAGGAAACGAGCTTGCCAATCCAACCAATCATGTGTTCTTGAAACCGTTCTACATTTGAGTACAAGCTCAGGTACGTGAAGAGTCCTGGAGTCATGACTTTAAACTGATACCACAGAAGAGTCCTGGAGTCACGACTTTAAACTGATACCACAGAAGAATCCTAGAGTCACGACTTTAAACTAATACCACAGAACAGTCCTGGATTATGACTTTAAACTGATACCACAGAAGAGTCCTGGAGTCACGACTTTAAACTGATACCACAGAACAGTCTTGGATTATGACTTAAAACTGATACCGCAGCTCATCCTGGAATCATGAAAATAAACTGATACCACATAGTGTCCGCAATGACAATAAACTAGCACCTATCCAATATGATAGCGAAACTACCCTGTTGCATTCACCAGAGTCCGCTAAGACTATAAACTAGCTTGCCTCTACATGGTCCGCTAAGACTAGAAACTGGCAACGTAACGTCTGCCACGATGCTAAACGGGCAATGTCCAATGGGTTACGACATAAAACCAACCCATGATAGTCCGCTAAGACTATAACCTAGCACGTTCATCTCTGGCTCTTCACTCCACAGCCACACTCACTCATCAGAATCACTGCATCGCTCACCGTCAGACAAAATTTTCATGAACATCGCTGTCATTCATACACAGTGCTCAGAATCTCATCCAGTATTTTTGTTCCATTTGCAGCCGTTCAAATCTAAGCTCGCTTATTCAACCATGGTTTTCTTGTCTCCTTGGAGTTGTGTTTGCAGGATGACACCCCGAGGTCTTCGCACAAGAATGCACCTCATCACAAGCAGCAAGATGGGACAATGTTAACAGCACACATGGCAAGACTAAATCAAACCGTTCACTAGTACATTCCCATTCCCGGGGGGGTCACTATCTATTTACCGACCTCCGATGCACTGAATACATTCAAAACTTTGAGCACACTGTTACACACTACAACATGATAAAGTAGTTGCAACACACAGCATGGCACCTAAGCATGAGTACAAGATCAACGCAAACCTCCCAAAAAAAAAAGACCCTTGGCACTTCCCATATAAGCCCCAGGCTGGAAGGCAGTTGTCTCAACACCAAGTACTCATGTCCAAAATGGTCAAGAAGCATCTAGTTGCATGGCTTTGGCTCTTCACCAATAGGTCCCCCCTAAACATTAAACATGGGCCCTGTTCCTACAAAGAATGTAACACATCCGCCCGTGGCTTTGGTCTTGTCATCAAGTTCTCTTGAACACTAACCAAGAGCCTTGTTCCGCCAAAGGACACACATCGCATGTCTGAACTTTGAGTCTACTAAACAATAGCTATTGACAAGGACCAGCATGCCGCACACCTAGGCATCCCATTTCCCAAGCGCAATCCCTTGGGTAGTGATCGATCCCAACAATCTCCGTTTTCCTACCAGCCATAAACTTCACTTTCCCTATCCCATGTACTACTGAACACGGTGCGATGATGTCTAGTCAAGTGGCAACAGACAAGATCTCTACTGAGTTTCTTGTGGTGTTTTGCACTTCTTTGTCGATGCTTCTCAGGTTGATTCCTCCAAGCGTCAACAAAGAGGGGCCAATGAAACACCACAAAATTTCGAGCTTGGTATTTCTCCAGCAGGAAGCAGGTCCCTAGGACCCACGGACAATCACGGCTACATTTGGTGTCACACATTGCAACTTCGGGGATCAAAATGCTTAATTTTCACTAAGTACCAGCGTATACGCCCGACATCCATAGCGTATACGCCCAGCGTATATGCCCAGCGTAGACATCCAACTTACATGCCCGACGTACACACTTCACAGGTACGCTTGGCAGGTATAGCAAATGTTTACGCCCGACATGGAATCTCCAAAGACAGAATGAAAATAACACCGAAGAGCAAGGATTGAAGCAAGTCGGCAACCATCAGCATATACACCTGGCATATATGCCCAGCCATTGTCGACATACACGCTTGGCGTATACGCCCAGCACATCCAACGTATATGCCCAGAGTCTACGCCCATTTGATATAGTGTCTACGCTCAGCGTATACACTCAGCAGATGTAATATGTTGTACACTTGTAAATTTTACGTCCTTTTTGCACCCAGTCAACGTCCACGTGTTGCCCAACCCGAGTCTAGCGTAACAACCGGTATAAAAACCCCACTTTTCCACTTGTATCAAGGTCGGTTGGCAAAATCCCAGAGCATACCAGAGAACAATTACGTTGTGCACCAAAGCTAAAAACCCTTTTACACTGGACAATCCTGTAAGCTAGGCACACAGTCTCTACACTGCACCTACAGTGCGAACCAGCCGAGTCCTCCCTGCATCCACCGGGGCTTTTCGTCCGCCTTGTGTTCCATCACAACTACGTTAGACCAGTGCATTGTACTTTCATTCTGTAATACCATTGTTTATAGTTTACGTTAATTTTTTACATGTGTTCTATTTACACTCGTTTGCATTTACGCTCTGTTCGCACCTGTTACACTGTTTACGCTCTCGTTTGCGCCCGTTACGCTGTTTACGTATAACCCAGCATATAACACTTCGGTATACGTTCGGGGAAATCCTTGTCTAATCCGCGTGTGGACCACCCAAGGTACTCTACCTTCATGCATTCCAGCTCGCCCTCAGGCGAAGGTAGGGTCTTCTGTGCATGCCCGATGATCCCACAGTCTCTGTTTCCTTCCAGCCAGAGACCGACGATTTCGGATGGTACAGTACTAGGCACCTATGTGCTCATAACTTCTGCATGTCTTGATCACCTTCCACTTTCACTTGTGCAGTTACATATCACATGGTCACTTGCATTTTGCATTAGTTATTCCATTTCTTTATTTTATGCATTTCCACTTAGTCCTTTCATGCATTAGAAAACACTAAAGTACATAAAAATAAAATAACCATAAAATAATAAAAAAATGACCATCATGGACTAAAATTGGCAACCTTCCTTACATCATCATGGCCAGAAATGACCTTAAACTAGCAATCCCATCACATGGCCTAAAATGGCCTTAAACTAGCAATCCCATCACATGGCCCAAAATGGCCTTAAACTAGTAATCCCATCACATGGCTAGAAATGGCCTTAAAATAGCAATCCCATCACATGGCCTAAAATGACCTTAAACTAACAATCCTATCACATGGCCTGAAATGACCTTAAACTAGCAATTTATATGGCCAGCCATGGCCTAAAATTGGTAGCTTACCTTCTTTTTCACTATGGCCTGAAAAGGCCTACACTAACACATGGCCTACCATGAACTACAACTGGTAGCACCTTCTCTCTTATGTATGTCCTAAGATGGCCTTAAACTAGCAATTTCCATGGCCCAAAATGGCCTTAAACTAGCAATTTCCATGGCCCAAAATGGCCTAAAACTAGCAATAGCCTTTCACCAATGCTTCAAATTGGAATGGGGCCCATAGGGGCCTAAACAAATCAACCAATTGCATACTAATGTTCAACACTTAACAAACACACGATTCACATAGCAAAATAGATAAACATAAATTTTGACCTTATTCCCATTAATCAATTATCTAGCATGATTGCACATCAAAAAAAAAAACAATGGCCAAAAGCACAAAATTGCCCAACAATAGGGCTACATCATGGGCTACTCAGCCAATCATGTTTGGTGGGGGTTGGGGTTTCTCTTCTTCTTCCTCCACTACTTCATTGGGGCCTACACCATTACTCAGAACCTACTTAAATCAACACAAAACAATAAATTAGCTAACAAATGTGTAGCATGCAAAGTTATCATAATGCAAAAAAAAAAAAATCCAAACTAAACTAACTTGAGAGGGGCTCACATCGATATCTATAGGCATTCTACCAAGGCCTACCTCCAAATGTTGGAGGATCTTAGCCTTTGATAGCTGCATCAAGTCTTCTTGGCCAAAGTCAATGCATGTGAGGGTCTTACCTTTGTCCATGGTGGTCCATGCAAGTGGCTCCAATGAAAATGTGATAGAGGAAACCTCTCTTGAAGGCACACAGATATATCTCTCAAGAGTCCCACTCACCATCACATGACTAGCGATCAATTCATAAGCCCATGTTGTGCTACTTGTGTCAAGAAACATATTATGAAAATGGGAACTCCACAACCTCTTCCTTATACCTTTTAAGGTATGCCTCTCATTCACACTTGTAATGGTGTTTATGATTTTTTTGAGTCTGATTGCATTAGTACACCTTAGCACTATAGTTCTTCTAGTCTTAGTTCTTCCTGGTTGGCAAGTCCATCTATAGCCACTACTTAATCACATCTTGGGTGGCCTCATTCTTACCATAAATTTCTGACTAGTACCTAGCATAGTCAATCTTGGCTGTTCATCAAGTACCGTCCCCTCAATCGTGAGCCACTAGGAAATCATAGCAGGCCTACAGGTCTTCCAATTTGGTGTCTCGGCTTGCTTCTCTATCCTGGAGCTTGTGCACCTACTTCCATAGATGCTCATTCATACACCTGCATACCCATAATGATTTTACAAATGAAAGCATGTACTTACCCACCTCATTATACACATGATGGGGCACTTGCTCCATGTAGCGACCAAAAACATCGATGGCTGGAAAACACCAAGAGGTCATCGATCGTTGATAGTCTTAACCCCGAATCCGTGGGAGGGCCGTGCTAGATAAAAATGGAAATGGGATGCCCTGAATGATCTGGTCGATCAGACAGGGACTTAGTCGATATTAATATAACCTTTCGTAAATGGATAATTTGAAAACGAGACCTCTAGCATAAAATGAAAACTTTACATGCAAGAGGGATAGAAAACAATGTAAAAATGCAAAGATAACCAAGAGAGCAAAGTAGAATGCAGTTAGAAAAATGCACCACTTCAAGATTATGACTTCAATCTATCAAGGTGGATACAATTGGTTGCATGACGTTGGGAGGCGCAAAGATCCCAAAGTTAACCAAGACGTGTAGAGAAAGACGGTTGTGTGCTTGAAGGCAGATTCAGGAGTTAACAATGTGAAATGCTACCAAGGTGATAGAAAAGAGCAGAAAAAAATGCCAACTAAGAGTGCTATCTTTTTACAATGTCAAACAGAAAGCTTACAATGCCCCAGGTTACAGTGCTAACATTTTTTTCTTATTAACCAACAAAATTTCCAGCTAATCAAATTGCCAAAAAACTAGACCAAGACCCTTCAAGCACTGCTCATTGGGATATTTATAGGGCCAAGGATGCGCGAAAGGTGTGGTTTGGATGCCATGTGCCCTGGGCTTGTGTTGATCTATCTATGCTGCACATGCCTGCATGACTGTTGGACATGCATGATCGTTGTAATTAAGAGCCTGCCACACCATAATTGCAAGCCTAGCATGCCGTAATTGTGCTGTCAGAGTTTGGAGATGTGTGCCAATGGTGCAATTAGGTGAAGTGCATTGATGTAGCATAACTACATGCTACGTTGTGCTGTGCTTTGTAGCATAGCATGTTGGCATAGCATAGCATCTTGTTATATGTCTCGCTGCATGTGTTGGAATCCTGTGAAGCATGTTGACTATTTATTACGTATTTGCTATGCTACATATCATAGCATAGCATAGCAGCTAGCCTTAGTCGCAAAAAATGTCACCAATCTACAAATTCTAACTTTTTCACTACGGAACTTATGAACTTACTAATCCTGCCCTTTGAGATGCCTCCTCTCACTTCCATAGAATTGCTACGCCATGTTGCACCATGTAGCTCAGTGTAGCGTAGCAGCCAACATGGTTTGCCTTTTGCCAAGTTTTTCGCTTTCTGGTGGAGGGGACATTACTGGAGGACGTGAAGTTGGGCAAGAGGTCTAACCACCTAGCTTTTGCTACGCTGTCCTATGCTACGTAGCGTAGCATAGTGTAGCACTTCTCTTCTGCACACGTCTTTTAAAGTCTGCTACGCTACATAGCCCAGCGTAGCATAGCAAAACTCCTTAACTTAGAAAACTTGCTGAAGCACTTCGTTCTGCAATCATTTTCTAAAGTCTGCTACGCTACATAGCGTAGCAAACCCCTTGTCTTAGATAACTTGCCAAACTATTTTGCACATTTTGAGCACCGCCAATAATTCCACGCATTGCCCCTAAGTGCGCTATCGGCTGGGTGAACTACTCAGGTGGGTAGGCTAGAGAATCCATTTAGCCCGTTGACACTAGGAGTAGAAAACTTGCCGAATTGGATAGTCTGAACATTAGGGCATCCATCTCCTGAAGAACTACCATGACGCTTTGCGAATTGTAAAGACCTGTTGAAGCAAGCATGCCTTTGAATTTTTGGGTGTTTCACTCCACTTCAAGGGGAAACTCAAGGACAACATCAACTCTAGCCATCCTACTCAGATCCTAGTGAAGATTGGAACCTATTTGCGTACAATAGGAAAAACCACATCAGCCACAAACTAAGTAGAAAATCAGTAAAGCAAAGTAAGCAAACATGGACATACCAATCTCAGGATCTATCTATTATATGTGATCCACCATGTCTTCAACTAGGCCTTCTGTGAAGGCAAACTTATTAGGTGCTTCTACCCATAGCTTCATGTGAAAGGTAAAAGTAGATACTAGATCACTAGTAAACACATCTACGACTATGATATAATAGCACATTTAATAATTATCAAACAACCAAAGATGTAAAAGCTAAAAAGAGTAACAAAAGATAACAGTATAGAGCTCCTACCCAGCAAGCCCTCGGGTATGAGTGNGGGGGGGGGGGGGGGGATGGAGGGTGGGAGTGTTCACCCATCTACACATTGTCAAAGAGGTTATCAAACTCATCCCAATTTAGATACATTAACCCTTCCTCCTCTAACTATTGTAAGACCTCCACAGCCTCTTGTTCCTTGTCCTTTAGTGCCTATCTCTCTTCAGTTTAAAGAGGGACATCATCTACTATAGGCTCTACTACTGCTCTAATAGCCCTCTTATCTACATCCAAGAATTCACATAGGTTAATATTAGCATCTCCAACACTTAGCATAGTATAGTATAGCACAAGAAAGAAAAGCAACCAAATTTATAAATACTTAAAATAAAAAAAAATGCATTCAAGGACTCATACTCACCTAAACATAAGTCCCAGACTCTTACATGGATTTTCCTGCTACTCTCTTTCTCCACCTCCCAAATGGGCTCCTTTGTAGGATGTGGCTTCTTAATATTTTCCTTGAACAATCCTACCACCTCAGAAATGAGGCACATCCCTCTAGCCACATTCCTAGTGTTAGCCAGTGCGGCTTCACCTATCATATCATATGAGTAGTGAGATTGCCCTAAGTTACCTCTATTCGTTATAGAAAATGACTTACCAATTGCCTTTGGGGGATCCTGTGACCATGTGGTAGCAAAACAATGTTTGATCCATGGCCTAAAGAGCTGTCTGTGATCATGCACTACCCATTGTCCATCCTCCCAAACCACCAAGAACTTTGCAAACCTTCATACACATCCTACAAAGAATGCGAAGTACACATGTGACCTCACTTGGAGGTTGTGGTGTAGCTTGATGATCTTAGTGTGTAGGTTTTTGGCTATTTGTACCTCATGCCTTTCTCTAACACATCCCTCATCATGCAAGCCTACTCCATCCTAAGAATCTTTCCCTGGGAGAGAAACTTTGGAAATGCACGGGCACAAAAGAAGGGGTAGAGCTTGTGGATCACAGACACTTGCACATCCTTGATGAATATGCCTTTGTGGGATTTAGGAGTCCATAGCCACTCCTTAACATCTTCCATGTGGTTCACCTCTTTTTGGTTTTCTTAGTAACTGATGGGCTCTCAAAGGGGAGGCTAAAGAGATCCACAAAGAAATCATTTGTAAGGTCCAAGACCACCCACACACCACGAGCCTGCATAACAAAATGATTAGTGCTCTCACTAAAGGACTCAATAATTGCAAACATTTTGGCCACTAGGATGCCTGGGTTAAGGGCCAAGAAAAGGTCCATTAGCCTAGCCCATTGAAGCCTACTAGTTAACTCCATTGGGGCCTGATGGCACAACCAATGCTATGCACCTTCAACATCACCATACTTCATGATGAGGATGGCCTCAATGCAGCCTGTAGCAACTATTGTAACCTCTCTTGAAGTGACCACATTTGCAATAGACAAAAGAAAAGTTAGCATCATGAGAAAATAAAAAGTATCAAATGCATAAGAGGAAAACAAAAAACTACTTACACAACACAAATGGTGTGTGTGACGGTAGTTGTGGGGTTGAGACCTCCTCCACACTAGGTACACGGGTCACCCACTCCACGTCTAACCATCCATAGGTCTAACACCTCTTGTAGGCCTTAGGGTACTAACAAGAGTATTCCGCTAAGTCAAACCCAATCTATACAATCATTGTTGCATAGACATTCTCAAAGAATGAGAATTCCTACAGGGAAATGCAAGTTAGGTTCGAAGCTCCCTCCTCATCATGAAGGCTAAGCTCATCAATGGTAAATATGGAAATGGGTGTAAGTGGATAGCACCCTCATATGAGTTATAACCAAATGGATATTACTAAAATCATAGAAGGACTCACACTTCAACACTATATACTATCCCAAGTGGTTTCTAAAATAGAGTTAGCATGTGTCAAGAAATAAAAAGGATGTTGCTCTTGCTATAACATTAACACTTTGGCATAGGATAGATCTTACATAAGGGCCTAACACCCCTGGGGCCTTAGCCTAGCCTCCCTACTCCATCACTAGTAGTGGGCTCATTGCACATGAATTTTAGAATGCCCTGATTTGCCCTAAGCAGCAATGTCTTTTTGATGGCACTAGTAACTTTTGCTATCAAGTGTGACCACATTATCACATTGAAGTGTTGAAGTGCTCTTGATTTGAACCACACAACCTAGTGACCCACATGCATGTCTAGGGTAGGTGTGTTTAGCATAGGTTTGCTCATACAATAGAGGATGCCCACTAGCTCCACCATGATGAGGATGGGTTTCAACAATACCCTACAATCACAACAGCAAAAAAAAGTGTTACTATACATTGGATGCACACAAGAAATGCATTAAAGTTACACTTAGCACATTAGAAAAATTTGACATAAAATAACATGACTTAGCAACCCTTAGTCTCCCCTATGAGCCCCACAGGCACAAAATTTCTCTACATCCATTTGATGTGCCTAGTGCTCAATGGTGCATAACACTAACATTCCTGTTTCACATTTGCATTTTTTCCATTCACCTAATTTGCATGTTTAGCAATTAGCATGTTTAATTTACAGGTTTAGAAATTTTAACTTGATACACTTTGCAGTTTGTCCCACATGTCACATTTTTGCACTTAGCATTTTTAATGTTTGGCATTGTATTTTTGCACTTGGCAACTCTGGGTAGCATAGCCCATGGATATCTAAAAAAATCTTAACACTTAGTTGCACTCTCTAGGAGCATAACTCATGTAGGCTTCACCTAGAAATTTTCTAACTCTGCTGGTTACGCTCTTCAACCCTTAAAAGCATAAATTTTTTTTAACTATTGGTTATGCTCTTGGGAGAAAAACTTCCAAATAGAAAAGTTTAGAAAATTTTTCTACCTCCTCATTGGAGTGTACATTAGAGTGTAGCATTAAGACATGAAAATATAGGTGCAAAACAAAGAAGAAAGAAGTCGTACATAACATGTACTAGGTGAAACACAGCCAACATCCTTATGATTACCTTGCCCACTCCATCATGCTCTAGTGCCTTGCACTATCCAACCTTTCCATGCCTTTGTGTGTCCCTTACCTTGCAACTTACCCACACGTCCCTGCCTCCTACAATACCTTGCCCTCGTCTCACCTCTATTCCATGTGTTCCTATAGTACGCTAACTGACACCAAATCCTCTACCCTAAATCCACTATTGTCCCTTTGTTCCTTCCTCACCACAAGTTGCAGCTATCCTAGCCATCGCCAGAAAACTACATTGCTCTACCTCGCCCTACACTATGCACTATGGCCACCATGGCAACCATGGCGACAATGGCGGTCCCTGCCCAAGCCAAGACACCCCAAAACCGCAACCCCTCGCAAACAAAATAAATGGGCAAATGAAGAAAGAAAATAAAACACAAGGGTGAAGCATAGTGCCATACCTAGCTAACGATAACTCCCTTTGCTCATTAATGCATGCCTTGAGGAGACGTCTCAACATGCACTCCCCCTTGTTCACATTGGTAAGGCCGAGGTATTGGTGGTCACTTTGACATTTTATGGTTAGTAGTTACACTCGATTCTATGCTTTTACTGCTCCCCTCTAACTCTCCTGGCTCTAGTCATGCTATGCTCAGTGACTTCTCATTTTTATTTTTGATAATGATAGTTTAACCATGGTGAAAACACACATTTATACCATCCTAAGATAATTAATGCATCACCTACTATAGGAAACATCCCATGTCCCATGCGTAACACAAGAGTTATAAAAATTTTCTAACTTTTCTAATGCTCCCAGATTTCTGATTGCCTAGCAAATAATTAGCTTAATCCCATATTTCAAACCTTCCCTACCTTACCTAAGCCAATGCATCCTACATAATCCATGTTCCATTATGACCTTAAATTAGGAATCCATACCCTGCCAAGGTTAGAAACCAATTCACATACTTGCCTCCCTAACCGTAGGTTTGCATAGTTAGAGAGATTTTCGTTACATTGCTTTCTTTATTTTATGCGATTTAACTTCATTTGAGATAGGTGTAGCTTGACATTTTTTTATTGTTTCATAGGATTCTCGATAGAATTGTAACATGAGCACATACGAGTGTCTTCACTCATCCCTAGTCATGACTAGGCCTTATGGTGATTCCATGTGATGCATTAACCTTGAATGCCTAGACATTGAGCCTATAGCCTATAACAAATACATAGCATCCCTAGAGGTATAACTAGATTGTCCAAACCATCTAGTCAAAGCCTTAGATCTAGAGGTAGGTGACGTAAAGGAAGATCCCCTTATTGAAGTCTTGTAATAGAACTTAATGTTGAGGCCAAGACATTGAAACTTAGTTTCCTGTTAGAGCCTTAGCACACCCACAACATCACCAAAGTCATTAGTGATAATATTAAGTTGTTTACATGGTCCTATGAAGACATGCCAAGCCTAGACCCTCGTATAGTGCAGCATAACATAATCCTTGATCCTTGCATAAAACTAGTTAAGCAAAAATCCCATAAGGTTAAACTTGAGGTGGTGTTGGTAGTTTGCAATAAAATCACCAAGCTCTACAAAGCTAGTTTCATTTGGGTAGTCAACTACGCAAACTGGGTCTCCAACATCATGGTTTTACCTAAGGAAAATGGAAGTATATGCATTTGCATAGATTTCTAGGACTTGAACAAGGTGACTATCAAAGATGACTTCCCATTGCCTAGTATTAACCAACTCATTGATACTACAGTTTTTGATGCCTTGTTGTCCTTCATGGACAAGTTCTTGGGGTACAGCTAGATTCAGATCAACCCAGAGCACCAACTCAGCACAACCTTTATGACCCATTGGGGTACATTTTTCTACATAATGATGCCTTTCAAATTAAAGAACATAGGAGCAACCTACCAACATGCAATGACATACATCTTTAGTGATTATTTACTAGAATTGCTTAATGACTACATTGATGACATAGTAGTCAATTCCAAAATGGTGCATAAAAATGGAGGTAACTTGGACTATCTACTCAAATGTTGCCTTAGACATGACCTTAGGCTAAACCCCAAGAAATTTGTCTTTGGTGTCAAGACCAATCACATGTTGGGCTTTGTAGTATCAAATCTAGGCATACGCGTAGACACTAATAAGGTTAAGACCATCATCAACTTAGCACCATTGAGAAACCTTAAAGAGCTACATGGGTTACAAGGTAGACTATAGTTCATTCGTAAGTTTATCACATGGTTAATTGATAAGTTGTAACCAATGCAACCTCTTCTCAAAAAGGGGATCCACTTTGAGTGGTTAGCTTAATTCCAAAAGGCATTTGACAATCTCAAGAAGGAGTTGGTCCAACTTCCAACAGTCTATCCTCCACAAGGAGATCAGTCATTTTACATCTACCTTACAACCTCCAACACATCCATTACTTTTCTACTTTAACAAAGGTGAGATGATGGCTCAGAGGTCCATGTCTACTACGTAAGTCATGCACTAGTGACACATGAAGCAAAATAAAATGATGTGGAAAAGAACTACCTCATCTTAGTCTTTACACTTAAGAAGTGGAGGCATTATCTCTTCCACAGCTAGGTATACATCATTTGTAAAATCAATGTACTCTAGGAAATCACAACAAACATCTATGAGAGTAGTTAAATCACATGGTGAAAAGTAATAACCATGGAGTTTGACTTGCATTACATAGTGCAAGCATTAATCATAGGTTAAGAAATAGCCGCACAACTCATGGCTTCACCAATAAACAATCAAGCAACTATAGATCTAGAATTTCTAGATGAGCATATCAGTAGTATAAGCCAAGTGCCTACCAACTTTGAGGAAACTTTACACTTTGATGGCACTTCAACCTCTAAAGGAGGTAGTGTCATTGCAATAATCATCTTTCCCTTTGGGAAGATCCAATGCTTCACTTATCATTTTACATTTGCTTACACTAATAACATGGCAGAGTACAAAGGTCTCATTAGAGGTTTCATAGTAGCCTGTGACCTAGGAATCCAAAACCTAGTAATCTGAGGTGATTTGTAGCTAGTCATCAACTAAGTTATAGAGCTTTATGCTTGTAAAGCAAAACATTTACAACCTTATTGTGACTTGGTGAAGCACTTTCTCTAATGGTTTGCAACTATAAATATGCAACACATTCCCCACAATGAGAATGCCATTACTAATGCATTAGCCATGTTAGCCTTAAGCATTACACCTAGCATGTTTCATGCCTTGCCAGCCTTAGGAATGGATTACACCGAACTTATCATGCATGTAGCTGAAATTACATTCATAGCCCCAATAAGCACAGCTCACACACAAAAATGGTACAACAACATTAAGGCGTACCTTCAATAGGGTGAGCCTCCACAACATATGACCATTGCTCAAAAGGATGTAGTGTGAAAACGATCACAAAAATGTGTCCTCGTAGGTGATAGCACACTATATCATAGATACTATGATGGCATATTGTTAATCTACATTACCGATGGTAAAGCATAGAAAATAATTGATCAAGTCCACCAAGGACTGTGCAAAGTCCACATTGCACCCAAGGTAAGGGCATTGAAAATCAGGCGCTTAGGCTACTACTGACCTTACATGGAACATGATTGCATCTCCATAGTGAAGACATGTGATATGTATTAATGGCATGACAACTTAATGATTGTGCCATCCACTGAGCTGCATACCACTGAGATCACATGAGCATTTCAATGTTGGGGATTAGATATCATAGGAACTATCATGCCTAACTCTTTTGTGGGACATAGCTTCATCATGATTACAACTGAATACTTTACCAAGTGGGTTGAATCCATTCCCCTTACGAAGAAGTCATTACAATAAGTCTGCATATTTATCCTTGACAACATAGTGACTTGATTTGGTCTACCCATGACTATATTCATAGACAATGGACCACAATTTAGCAGTGTAGAAACCAAAGCCTTCTGTGAACACCTTGGTATCAAATATTTCTTTTTTTCATCATACTACCCATAGGTGAATGGCCAAGAAGAGGCCACAAACAAAGTCATTGTCAACCTTTTGAAGAAGATGCTTAGTAGTAGCAAACAATGATGGCACGAGTAGTTAGTCTATATGTTATGGGCCTACCACATGACATGCAGAACATTAATAGGTAAGACACCATATAGCCTTGTATATGGGTCTAAAGTGATTTTTTCTCTTGAATTATAGGTTCCATCACTTCATGTGATCCTCTCAAGCTTCATCAACAAGGCCCAAAATGATGAGTTGAGAGCCATTAACCTTGACTCTATAGAGGAGGAGCGCATTAGATGCTTGATCACATCAAACAGTACCAGGAAAAGCAATGGTAAAAACACCATCACAATCAATATCAAAACCCAATCAAGAAAGGGAACTTGGTCCTCAAGGTCATTCACAAATCCATGAAAAAATTCTTAGTGAATTGGGAAGGGCCTTTCTTGGTCATGAAGGCTTATGATAATGGAGCATTCAAACTTGCTGATCTGGACAATAATGAGTTCTCCAATTCAGTCAACCACTCATACCTAAAGTCTTACTACACCTAACATATAGCTCTACATCAACAAAAGGTAAGGTAAGAGAAAGTCTGCTACAATGTTAATCTAGCATAGAACATCTGCTATGACATTAAACTAGCATAGAACATTTGCTAAAATGTTAAACTTGCACAGAATGTCTGCTATAACATTAAACTTGTATAGATCATCCTTGGGCTATGATGTTAAGCTAGCATCCACAGCACACGCATCCACTATGATGTTAAAATGGCACAACAAATCCACCATGACTTTAAACTAGCACAACTTTTCCTTGGGCTATGATGTTAAATTGGCATCCGTAGCATAGTCTGCTATGACTATAATTGGCACAACTCATCCTTGCATCATAATGTTAAACTGGCGCAACATCCACCATCTACTATGACATTAAACTAGCATAAAGTAGTCTATTAGGACTATAAACTAGCACATCATGGTCTACTAGGACCTTAAAGTGAATTCACAATTCAATACACATGGCTCAACATCCACAATTTTGCAGACAAGTAAGTACAAATACTTCCCATACTCCATCACATGTTCACCTCTCGATGGGCTAGGTGGGATGGTGCATTATAGTTCTAGAATAGAGTTCACATCATTAAGAAAACATATTTGGAACATTTTTAGCATCGCTGCCCTTGGCATTTTGATGATCCTCCAAAAATGCCTAGCACATTCTACTGACCTTCTGGAGCTATTGCCACCATCATTAGTAGTACCACCCCTAGGCTATTCCAATAGCATCAATGGCCTTGGGTGTTTCATTAATGATTGGGACTCTCACCGTCAACACCACCCATTGGAGTCCTAGCAATACTATGGCCTAGCCACAACACTGCCATCCTCTAGGCCTCACCATTGGGTGGGTTTGGAAGTACATCTAGTAGCATGACTTCCTAAAATCCTACTAGATTTCTAAGCTCCTATCCTTGGTGTGGAGTCTCGAGGACCTACACCAACATCACTATAGGCTACCTTGTTGGCCTCCCTTAGGTGCTTACTTTTAGTGTGGCTACTAGAGCTTTTACAACTTTCTGGCTCTAGCATCTACATTGGCCTCCCTACTTTGGCATTGCAAGATTTTGCAATTGGTCTAGCACTTGCAACGCCCTCACAACCAATAGTTTTCTTCTATCTCTCATGTTGTGTGGTTGTTTTCTTATTTCCTCTACATTGTGTTTGTAGGACAAAGCCTCAAAGGTGGTTATTTGAAAGCACAGTTCATCATAGCTGCAAGGCACCACATTGCCTCAACATGCTTGGTTGAACTTGCCAAGCTAATTGAGAGTGTACATGCCTATCCTTGATATAACCCACTTACATTTACCTTCTCTACCTTACCTTTCCTCACCTTCCCTACAATCTTCTTTGATACACATGGCACCCTTCTTTCAGTTGACTATATAGCCTATGATGGATGTAACACAACTCATTCCATAGGAAGCCTTTGTGGGTTGGTCAAAGCCTAAGCAAATGTAATGCAACTCATTTTGGGGAGGAAAAACCTATCCTACAGATGTGATATGGTTACCTATAAGAAAATCTCATCGAGTGGCATGTAGTCCACTCAATGATAAGCATCTTGTACCTAGCATTTCTCAAAAAAAAAAAAAGTGGGACAAAACATTTCCCCAAGAAAAACCTAGCAAAGCTACAATTTCGCAACTAGTCCAACCCTGAATTCGCAATGGCCTTCTCATAAGCACTTCAACAAGAGGCCAACATGTTAGGGGTAAGCCACATTGCTGTGATGGGTTACAACTCTCTCACAAGCACTTCGACGAGAGGCCATTGTTTAGCAAAAAGCCACCTTGGTGCCATGATAATAGTTAGTCGTGCTGACTCCGCATCTTGTAGCATGATACATCATTTGCATCTCCATCATCCCTTGCTATCTCCAAGACAATTCCCTACATCCATTACCTATGGCATACCATTCCTCTTAGCACTCTTAAGCTTGGTGAAGCATCATTTGATTAGGTACCAATGAGCGATGTTGGTATTGTATCTACTGTGGTGTTTCAGATTCTTTGTCAACATCTCTTGGGTCACTCCTCCAAATGTTAACAAAGAGGGGCTAGTGAAATACCACCAAATTTAGGCAATAGCATTGGAATGATAAATTTTTCTAAGTGCCAACTCAAGGTAAATTTTTCGAAGTGTTCAGTCCATGATCCCACTGCTAGGGTTATGCTCTAGAGCATAGCTAGCATAACATTCAACATAACTAGATTTGCTATGCTACAAAAATTTTTCTAAGTGTCTTGCTATGCTCACATCCTTCTTGCTACATTCTCCAGTGTAGTAAGCATAGAAACACTCTGGTGGCTAGTCTACACTAGTATCAAGCCAAAAGTTGCCAAGCTAGCTTAGCATGGAAGAAGCATTTCATAGATCTAAATCTTGAATATACCCCTTTTACTATGGTCTCAAGCATAGTTGGTGTAGCAAGAACAAGGACTATAATTTTTACAAGATTTTTCTAAGTGTCTGTGTTATGCTCTATTCCATCTTGCTATGCTCTCTAGAATTGCAAGCGTAGTAGCACTAGACCTCATTTTTTGCACGAATTTCCCAACTATTGTGCTATCCTCCAAAGCATAGCAATAAGAAACTACCTTTAAAATCTTTTAAAGCTTAGCACAGGCCTTCATTCTAGCTCTAGAACTCCTTCGGTAAGCAGGATCAGCAAGTTGCACTCTTTTGGTACCTTCCCCTATGTCCCCAAATTGTACCTATGCTTGATCCCACTTGAAAGAGGGAAGAACATAGTCCTAGAGAATAGCCTCCAAATTTCACTATTTTGAACTATTTTTAGGTACATTGTGACCTTGGTACATGCAGTCTTAGCAGCATAGCAAGTTTCGCAATCTCTTGGGATCTAGTGGAGAGTATCAAAGCATAGCACCAGTTTCTCCAATGGGAGTGTAGCAAAGGTTAGCATAGCCCCACCTACCCCTTTGCCATGTATCACTCAATCCACACTTCATGCTAATCCTAAGCCAATAAATACCCTTGCATTCCACACTTTAGCGGGGTTGCAGTTCATTCTAGCAGTGGGCATTTGAAGCATTTGGCAAGTAAATTCAAGTGGCAGTTAACACCTTAGAGCACCATTTGGCATCTAAAGCATCTTGAGCACCCTATACACCAAAGTGTATCAACATCTTGGTAATCCTTTTACATCCCACTTAGCACTGCAATGCACCGCAAGCTCACACGACATCATGGTAGCCAACCTTGTAGGCTCAGACTCCATAGCATTTGTCAGTTTCATAGCCTAGACACCCCAAAGACTGTGACTACACTACTATGCTACTACTATGCCTGCCTATACACTATGTACCACTCTCACGTATTTTTTGCAATTGTTATGCTCCTCTCATTTTGGGTGGTACACTTTTGTTCTCAAGTTCTGTTACATTTCCAAGCATGTTTTCTTTGACATTTAGCATAGCACTCACATTTTTTTACTATTTTGCATGCATTTGCATGCTTACAATGCCATCCTCATTCTTGAACACCCTACTACATGTTGGATTAGCTAGCCCTGGTGGCCATAGATAACACCGTGTAACCCCTTTAGCACTCACTTGATATAGCACCTTGTAAATCCCTATTCGATTGACAAGACTGTTTAGGGTACCCTGTCTCTATTTTCAACAAGGCCCTTACATGGGTTCAGGGTTAAGTTGTACACCCATTAACCTCTTAGTATTTCAGCCACTGACATTTTTGGTTTTCATAGCACCTAGCTTTGAGTTTTCTTATCATAAGTAATCCACCATGTCTCAACAACACCTTTCATAAAAGCAAATTTATCCAGCATGTCTACCCATGACTCCATGCAATAGGTTTGCATAGGGTTTCTAGTTAAAAAACTTGATGCTATAGCATAATGATTCAATTAGCACATGGCCTAATATAGCTCAAAGTACCAGAGTAAATGAGGGTAGACAAATGGAAATAAAAGTAGATTACCTACTAAGTCCTCAGCTGTGAGTGTAGGGGGCTCACCTAGTTGTGTAGCATTAAACAACATATCAAAGTCACCCTCATTGGGGTGGAGTAACCCCTCTTCTTCCAACTATCAAAGGATCTCTACCATCTCATGGAGCTTATCTCCATGAGCTACCTCCTCCTCAATTCAAAAGGGGAGGGGGGGACGGGGCCTTCCTTTGCTGTTACTTTGGCTGCTGCTCTCATAGCCCTCTCGTCTTTTTCTGCAACTAACACAAGGCATAATACTATTAGATAATCAACAAGATAGCATGAAAAAATAACATAAATAAAAAAATAATATACATGCATAAATACAATCAAAGAATCTATTATCTACGCATACGAACCTGCAACATCCTCATGTAAAACTTGTAGCTTGATGCAGATCTTCTTGCTACTTGGCTTCTTGACCTTAGGGGAAACCTCCTCTTAAGGTTTTGGCCTCTTGATCTTGGCCTTAAATGACTGCACTATCTCTACTATATATCGATCTACCTCACATACATCCCCAGTGCTAATTGGAGGACCCTCACCTACACTATTGCATGAATAATATGAGTGCCCCATAGGAACCTTGGTCATTACTGACAACAACTCATCAATTTCCTCTAGGGATTTCTATGCATGTGTGGTCAAAAACATGTGTTTGACCCATGGCATAGATAGCTACTCATGGTTTTGCACCACCCATCATCCATCATCCCACACAACTATAAGCTCTAAAAACCTTTGCAAGTACCCTACAAAGAACACAAAGTGCACATGGGACCTCTCTTGGAGGTTGAACTGTAGCTTAGAAATCTCTACATGTAGCCCAATGGCTATGTACATGGCCTAGTTGAACCTCATGCCCTCTAGTAGCACCTCTTTCATTACCCATGCCTTCTCCACCCTTAGGATCTTTCCTTGAGAAAGTAACTTTGGGAAGGCATAACCAATGAATAGAGGGTAGAGCTCTTGTACCTTAGGCACTTGCACATATTTGATTGATATGTTTTTATGAGCTTGAGTGGCCTCCAACTAGTCTCGATCCCCTCTCTATGATCCACCTCCCTACTAGCCTTATTGACAATCATCAGGCTATCAAAACGAATGTCAAAGATATCAGCAAAGCAGGCCTCGCTATCATCACACTGTGTACCCAGGTGACAAACTTCCTGACATTGCTATTAAAGGAGTCAATGAAGGTGATAATTTCAACCATTTGGATACTTAGGCTAAGGGCCAAGAATAGGTCCACTAACCCAGCATGCATGAGCCAAGCCATCAACACATTTGGTGCTTTGTGGCATAGTTAGTGTTGCACACCCTCCACATCCCTATATTTCATGATGAGGGTGGCCTTTATGTGACCCATGGTAACCACTATCACCTTAGCTAAGGCAATTGTAACTGCAACACAAAGAAAAACAATGTTAGCACTTCATAATGTAAATAAGGCTAGCTAAAGGGCACATACACAAGTAAGTGCATGAGCAAAAAACATAGATACACATGTGATACAAATGGAATGTGAGACAAAGGTGGTGCTATAGATTCCTCCTTAGTGTTAATCTCCCCAGTAGCCCACTCCTCATCTAACCAATCATGGATCTTGCATTGCTCATATGCCTTTGAGTAACAAGTGATGTAGGTCTTAATATTATGCCCTAGTTGCTTAATCATAGCTGTCCAAAATTTTGTGCTAGATGAGAATGCCTCTAAGGTAGTCTAGGTTAAGGCTAGAGCATCTAAATCATCATGCAGATCATTTTCATCAACTCTGAACTTAGCATCAATAATAGAATCATTAGTGATTTAACATGGACAAATAGCATAAAACACTACAAGAGCCATAGAAGCACTTACCCTTTAAAGTAGTAAATGGTTCTAGGTGGATTCTAGAATAAAGTATGCAACTGATGCATGAAAAAAAGGGTGTTTCTCTTGTTATAACAAGAAAGTCCCATCATGTACCACACTCTATATAATTGATCAGCACTTTTGGGACACCTACTTGAGCCTCCTGCCCCATCAATGTTTCTAGCAAGCTCTCATCTAAGATGAACTTTAGAATGTTTCAGTTAGCCCCAGGTAGCAATATCTCAATGACAGCACTAGCAGCCTCAACTACCATGTGTGACCACATGATCATATTGAACTACTACAACAAGTACTCCAAGAACTCCTGGGCTCTTGCCCAAAACCACACTTCCTAATGATCCACTTGGATGTTTGATGTAGGCATGTTGGAGATGGGTTTGCTCATGCAACATAGGATGTTCATGAGCTCAATTATGATTAGAATGGGCTTCAACAACACCCTGTAGTCATCAAGAAATAGGCAAAGCATTAGTATACATACATAGATGCAAATTTTGATATACATACAATAAACTACTAACATAAATTAGTAGAGTATGTAATTTTTACAATACATCCTAAGTCCTACAAGTGTAGGACATTGATTAACTAATTTGATGCACTTGGCACTCACTAGGGTACAACACACTTTGTAGGCTTAACATTGTGCATGATTAACAAAATTTTGACTAACTCTAGACTACCCCAACTACACTCTCAAGTGTAGAGAGAATAGTCCCAAAATAGATATTTTGGTAGACACTTGGCAACAACTATGCTCTTAATGTGTAGAAAGCGTAATCTTAGCCACAACCATAGAGAGTGTGGTCTCCATGTAGCATCAAGCCTATTGTGCTCATTAGGTTCTACTATGGCCCCCTCCCTTCTTGCACCACCACCTCCCAAGGAGCAATCCATGACAACCCCAGTGTGGACAAAAAGCATTCGATAGATGCCCAAAACCCCATAGCATAGTCCCAAGGTGTTGAAACCCTCACACGCAGTAGGGGGCTAGTAGCCAACAAGAAGGTAGAAGTGGCATATGACACAGTTTCCATGGCAGCACCCACAACCCACAAAACACCAAATCATACCAATGGCCATGTGCCTATGGCCTAGAGTGTAGTCTACAAGGCTAGATGTGCAAAGATAAATGTGCAACTTGTCCATTGTTGTGCTAGGATTAGTGCCTCCCACCATCACTAAACCATAATGCTGGTGTCAACAGTGGCCCTTCCTATGGCTACATCACAAAGCATAGTCCAGAGCATAGTCTGTAGCAGCCCTCCTTGCAACCATGCCATAGGGTGTAGTCTACAAGACTCCAAGGAAGAAATCAAAGGAACCCTACCCCTTGCTATAGACTTAACCGATTGTGCCACATTGTAGAGCGTAGTTTGTGAGACTGACCCAAATGAAGACAAAAATTCCTCATTGACACCACAGTAGCACATGGTTGTGATGGCCACATCCATGGTCGAGTGCATAGGTAGCATTGTAGGACTATAGTCCCAAAACCATTAAAAAAATAAAAAAAATCAGGAAAAAAAGGTAGAAATACAAGGGGAGAGCATCATCGGTGTACTTGGCTAATGTTGATAACCTCCTCTCCTCCATGTGCACTTGTGATAGGTGGCTCAGCATCCTCTTCCCCTTAATAATGCTCATCAACCTTGGGTGAAGGTATGCACTATGGCACATCATCTTTCCTTCTAACTATGCTCTCAACTAGCAGTAACACCAAGGGAAATAATAAGACTACACTCTCAACATTGCGGTAAAGGAAGAAATAATGAAGCTACCATGGTAAAACCATGTTTATATACTCTCCTAAAGTCATTAATGATTCACCAACCTACAACTATGCTCACCACCAAGCATCCTATTTCCAAGCATGGAGAGCGTAGTTGGGTGAGTGTAGTTAATCATCTTGAGCCCAAAACTATGATCTTTCATTGCCCTACAAATGCACAAGTTAATTCCACTCTCGAACATGACTAGCCCTCTCTAGAATGGCATGGTTGGTGCATCCATGACCTACCATTGCCTAAAACTAGCATACATGTGTCCTGCTAAGGTCTAAAACTAGCACAAACATGTTTACCTCCCATAACAACTTGCATGCATGCTTAAGAAAATTTCATTGGAGTGCTTTTTCTCATTCATGAATATTAACTTTGTCAAAATAGGTGCCACTTGATGTTTTCCTGATTTATTTTTGTAGGAACATGACATGGCTATGTAGGAGCAAATATTCTCACCTTTGGTCTTCATAGGGCCTCATGATGACATTGAGTGATGCATTGATCCTCATTGCCTAGACCTCAAGCCTACAACCTATAATGAGTACATAGCATCCATAGAAGCACCACTAGACTTGCCTAACCATCTAGTTAAGGCTCTTGACCTAGAGGTAGGGGATTTCATAGAGGATTTCCTTATCAAGATCCTTGTGCAAACACATAATGATGAGGTGAGAACACTGAAACTAAGTTTCTTACTAGAACCCCAGCATGCTTAAGACATAATGATAACATTAAAGCATTTGCATGGTCATACAAGTACATGTCAGGCCTAGATTTGCGACTAGTCTAGCACAATATCATCCTTGATCCTTGCATCAAACAAGGCATTGGCAATCTATGACAAGATTACCAAGCTTTTCAAGGTTGGTTTCATCTGGGCTATTGACTATGTAGTATGGGTCTCCAACATCATGGTTGTGCCCAAGAAAAATGGAATTATACACATTTGCATAGACTTCTAGGATCTAAACAAGGCAACCATCAAAGATGACTTCCCGCTACCTAGTATTGATCAACTAATTGATACCACAATTGGACACACCTTGTTGTCCTTCATAGATGGGTTCTCAGGCAACAACCAGATCAAGATCAACCTTGAGCACCAGCTTAGGCAACCTTCATGACCCCCTAGGATACATTTTACTACACAATGATGCCTTTTGGACTAAATAACACAAGAGCAACATACAAATGATCAATGACATACATCTTTAGCAACAACATGCTTAGTTTACTCAATGACTACATATATGATATTGTAGTTAAGTCCAAAGTGATCCACAGCCACACAAATGACTTAGACTTAGTGCTTAAGTACTACCTATAACATGAGCTTAGGTTAAATCCTAAGAAGTGTGTTTTTAGCATTAGAATAGGTAGGATGCACAACTTTGTAGTATTCAAAGTAGGTATACATGTGGATCCCGAAAAGGTAAGGCCATAATCAACTTGGCACCGCCAGCTAACCTTAAGAAGCTACGAGTGTTGCAAGCTAGAATACAATTTATATGTAGGTTTATCAATTGGTTAATAGATAAGTTACAACCAATGCAACATTTACTCAAGAAATAAGACCACTTTGAGTGGATAGATCAGTGCCAACAAGAATTTGATAACATTAAGTAAGAGCTAACATAACTGCCTACGGTTCACCCTCTACAAGGAGATAAGCCTTTTTACATCTACCTTGCCACTTCTGACACATTCATCACTTCTCTACTTTGTGAAAAGTAAGATGATGGCATAAAGATCCTAGTCTACTACCTAAGCCATGCATTAGTAGACCATGAAACAAGATACAATGATGTGAAATGATATTGCCTTACCCTAGTCTTCTCACTAAAGAATTGGAGGCATTAACTCTTATGCATCTAAGTTAACATCATTTACAAGAACAACATACTATAAGCTATAACAACAAATGTCTATGAAAGCAGTCGCATTGCATGATGGAAAGCAATAATAGTGGAGTTTGATCTATATTATGTTGTGCAAGCCTCAATGAAAGGTCAAGGTATAGTTGCACAACTCACAACTTCACCAGTAGATGATCAAGCTACCATAGATCCTAAGTTCTCAGATGAGCATGTTAGTAGTATTAGCCAAGTGCCTAACAACTATGAAGCACTACTCCATTTTGATGAAGCTTCAACCTCTCAAGGGGGAACACCACTGCTATTATCACATTTCTCTATGGGGAGATCCAACTCTTCACATATTGTTTCACATTTCCTTGCACCAACAACGTGGTGAAGTACGAAGGTCTCCTTCAAGGAAGCCTTATAACATGCAACCTAGGGATCCAACACATGGTGATCTGAGGTGATACATAACTAGTGGTCAATTAGGTAATAAAATTCTCTGCCTATAAAGCATAACATTTACAACCTTATTGTGACCTAGCTAAACACCTGCTCCAACACTTTATAGTTATTGATGTCCAACATGTTCCTCGAAGTGAAAATTCCATCACTAATGCACTTGCAATGTTAGCCCTTAGCACAGCTCCTAGCATGTTCTACACATTACTCACCTCGGTGGTGGATTGCACTACACCTCTCACTCAAACCATTAAAAATGCATCCATAGCCACAGTTAGCACCAACCATGCAAAAGACTGGTATGATGACATCAAGGCATATCTTCTACAAGATAAGCATCTGCAACACACTACTACTCAAAAGGATGTAGTACACAAACATTGATGGTAGTATATCATCATAGGTGATAACACATTATGTCACAAATCCTATGATGGCATATTTCTAACCTGCATAAGTGAAAACAAAGTAGAAGTAATCATTTAGCAAGTCCACAAAAGACTATGCGAAGGTCACATAGCACCTAGGGAAATGATAGAAAAAATCATATGGGTATGCTACGATTAAACTTATATGGAGAGAAATTGCATTTGAAAGGTTAAAACATGTGACACTTGTCAGTGGCATAGCAACTTAATGCATGTGCCACTAACTGAATTACATACAACACAAATCACATGGTCATTCCAACACTAAGGCTTGGACATCATTAGACCCATAACACCTAAGTCCTTTGCATGAAATAGCTTCATAATAACTACAATAGAATATTTCACCAAGTGGATAGAAGCTATTCCCCTTAGGAAGACAACATTATAGTAGGCTTGCAAGTTTGTGTTGGACAACATAGTGACTCGTTTCAGCTTGCCCATGATTATAGTGATGGATAATGGACCATAGTTTAGTAACATCAAAACCAAAGCCTTTTGTGAGCATTTTGGAATCAAACACTCCTTTTCATCACTATACTACCCTCAAGAAAATGGCCAAGTGGAGGTTACCAACAAGGTCATTATCAACCTTCTCAAGAAGATGCTAAGCAATAGCAAACGATGATGGCATGAGCAACTCATCTACGCACTTTGGGCCTATCACATGATGCATAAAATAGTAATAAGTGTGATGCCTTATAGCCTCATCTACAAATCTAAAGTAGATTTCCAGTTGAATTGCAAGTTCCATCACTCTGGGTAAT
The DNA here is from genome assembly GCA_015680685.1 of Gnetum montanum. Lineage (NCBI taxonomy): Eukaryota > Viridiplantae > Streptophyta > Gnetopsida > Gnetales > Gnetaceae > Gnetum > Gnetum montanum. Next base: position 195,447 of record MNCI01002098.1, on the reverse strand, counting down.
CTTCTCGAACTTCATTGACAAAGGTTAGAATAATGAGTTGAGAATTGTAGACCTTGACTTAATAGAGGAGGAATGCATGCATATGCTTGATCACATTGAGTCGTATCAAGATAGGAAATGAGAAAAGCATCATCACAACTAGCATCAATGCCTGATCAAGAAAGGGGACCTAGTCCTCAAGGCCATTCATGAACCCACAAATAAATTCATAGCCAACTAGAAAGTACCTTTCCTAGTCACTAAGGCCTACGAAAATGGAGCATTCAAGCTTGCTAATTAAGATAGAAATGAGTTTGGCAATCCAGTAAACCATTCACACTTGAAGCCATACTATATCTAGCATGTAGCATCACACATAAATGAAGCAAGATAAGCATTCATTCACTATGATATTAAACTATCATAGTTCATCCACTATGACATTAAACTAGCATAGCTTGTCTACTACGATGTTAAATTGGCATAGCTCATATGCTATGACATTAAACTAGCATAGCTCATCCGCTAAAATTTTAAACTGGCATAGAAGTTTCCTATAACTATAAAATAGCATAGCTTGTCCTTAGGTCATGACGTTAAACTGGCACAACATGTCCACTAAGACTATAAATCGGTAGTTCACCATGACTTTAAACTAGTAGTCTTCCATTAATTTAAAGTGGCATGACATGTCCACTGAGATATTAAACTAGCATAGAGAAGTCCACTAGGACTATAAACTAGCATAACATAGTCTTCCAAGACCTTAAACTAGGCCTGATGGTCTGCTAGGACCTTAAAATAGTAAAGCCATGGTCTATTAAGACCTTAAATTGGGTTCATAATCATTCATTAATAAATTTTTCCATCCTTCTACAAGCAAGTAAGCGAGCATACTATGACTATACTTCTGTACCAAGCAAGCAAGCACACTATAGTTCTAGAATAAAGCACTTTCAATCTATGCAACCTGTGTTGCTAATTTGGATTTCTACATTTTATCATCTACAATTTATTTGCATTTATGTATTATGTGGTTTTCTTATCTTCTCAAAGTTGTGTTTGTAGGATGAAGCCCTAAGCAGTCGTGCAAAGGCACATCTCATCACAACAACAAGTTATCACCTCACTCCAATGTGCATGATTGGACTAGCTAAACCTCTCAAGAGTGCATATCCCCATTATCTCATTATAGCCTACTCACATCTAGTCTTATATCCTAATACCCTCTTATTCTCTACATAGCATAGAATGCAAACCTTTTTTATGCTCATGTGCTCTAACCACATGACACCCTCTTCAAATCAAGCTTCAAAACCTAAGGTAGACATAACATGAGTCATCCTATGGGAAGCCTCTATTAGTCAATCAAAGCCTAGGTAGATGTAACATAAGTCATCCCATGGAGGAAACACCTATTGTATAGACACAATGTAGTTTTGCCAACAATAAAGCAAAGCCCATCTAGTGACATGCAACTCACTTGATCCGAAGCACTTCACAGCAAGCATTTAATAACATGCAAAGCCCAAAGAAGGTTCACCCCACAAAAAAAAAATGAAAAAATCATGTCACCAAGCAATCCAACAACAAATCAATTTCATAGCCAGCCTAGCCTTGAACCTATACATTAACACTCTCATAAGCACTTCGATGAGAGGTCAACATTTTTAAGGGCAAGCCACTCTGGTGCCATGGTCACCATCAACTATGATGTCCTCACATCATAACATCTTGTTAACACCTCATCTTTCCTTTTATTCCTAGTACATCACCTACACCTTTTACTCCCACTTCTCACCTGCCATTTAGCATACCACTATTTAGAATGCTCTTGAGCATGGTGCAGTGACATCTGATCACTCACTAAAGAATAATGTCGGTGCCAAGGCTAGTATGGTGTTTTTCTATTCTTCGTCAACATCTCTCAGACCACTTCTCTAGATGTCAACAAAGAAGGGCCAATGAAATACCACCAAGTTTTCACTATGGCATCTTGGTTGCAAATTTTGGAAAAGTGTTAGAATTATGCTCAATCCTTCTACAGAGCATATAGAGCATAGTCTCCCAGAGTGTAGTCAATTGGAGGAAAAATCTTGAAATTTTACCTAAGTGTTGAGACTACGGTCTCCTTTATGAAGACCATTCTTAAATGTAGAGAGTGTAATCTCCCAGAACATAGTCAGTAGAAGGCCAATTTTCGCAAATTTTACTAAGTGTCGAGACTACACTTGACCCCAGCTAGGAGCACAGTCAGCCTCTCAAGCAGAGAATAGATAGAAGGAGATTAGCTTTACAAGTTTTTCCAAGTACTGGAACTATGCTCATCCCTAACTAGAAGCATAGTCAACCTCCTAGGAAGAGCATAGTTTGTAGTTTTTTCACAAATTTCACCTATATTAGGACTACACTCACCCCTAGCCCATGTCGTAGCCACCATTTTAGAAGATTGTAGTCACCTAGAACAATCTCTATTAGCCTTCACAGCATAGCAACGATGCTTAGCTTAGCCCAAGAATGTAGTCAACTCAACTTTAGCAAGCATAGTCAGCAAAATGCTTTCTTTTTATATCTTCTTTTGCCCCAAATTTGTAACTACACTTGACCCTAGGTGAGAGCATGGAGAGAGTAGTCCCATAGAGCATAGTCTCTAAGTGTCATTTTCAGGTACCTCGCAGTCCTCTCGGTGCACACACATATAGTTGACATTGTAGTCATAGTCTCACCATCCCATAGAGTCTAGCAAAGCACAACAAAATGAAACACCATCAACCCCATTAGTACACCACATGAACAATGACTACACTAAGCATAGTCCCAATTGTCCCCTCCATCATGTTGCAACCATATTGCATATCTTGCTAATCCTAAACCTATAAATAGCTACATCTTCAATGTAGTAAAAGGGGGGAACTTCATATGCAAATCAAGGGCATATTGGCAAATGAGCAAATGAGCGAAGTGGCAGACCACAAATAGAACACCACATCTAGTAGTACACCATGATAGTCAAGCAGCCAGATGTAGATGCCTTCGTAGAACACCAATCTTCATGGCTAGACAGTCTAGGAACTATGACTATACTGCCCATCTACGCATACTATACATCACATACCTTCTAAACCCCCTTCTAGTGTTAACTATGCTCAACCCCATTTTGGGTGGTATTTAGCTTCATTTTCTTCATTTCTTTGCATTTTTTGCACTTTGTTTGCATTTTTTGTCGTTTTTATTATGTAGAAATGCTTGAAATACACTAATGCAGTGGTCCTCACACATTGACACCATCTACCTCATTGAAACCCTTGACTACCCCCTCAGGCGCTTGTAACTACACTTAACCCCACTAACACTGCAAACAATGCAGGTACTGTGAACACCACCTACTCCCTTAGCACCATCTTGCATTAGCACCACAACTAACTATGTTACACCTCATTACATCTAATAAGTCCCTATTTGATTAGACAGACTATTTAGGGCATGCTGTCTCTACCTCCAGTAGGCCCTCACGTGGATTCAGGGTTAGGCTATGCACTTGTGAATGTCAATATTCCAACTTCTAACATTTTTAATCATTACATTCAGAGAGCTCATGTATTCTCAAAGATTGATCTCAAGTCTAGGTATCATCAAGTGTGGTTTCATTAAAAGGATGTGAAAAGACATCATTCAAAACATGATATGGCCATTATGAGTTTTTGGTGCTACCCTTTGGGTCCACAAATGCACCAGTAGTTTTCATGCACCCTATGACATGTGTGATGTAGCCATTCCTAGATCAATTTGTGATTGTGTTCATAGATGATATCTTAGTATATTCTCCTAAGAAATTTCATGCAGAACACTTGTGAATGGTTTACATACTTTAAGGGAGTACCAATTGTATGCTCAGCCATCTAAGTGTTCATTTTTGCAATCAGAGATTCAATTGTTGGGATATGTAGTGTTTGGTGCTGGTATCTCTGTAGACCCTACAAAGATTGTAGTCATTCATGATTAGCCTATGTCACACTCAGTAGTGGAGGTATGAAGCTTCTTGGGCTTAGCAGGATATTACCAAAGGTTTGTGAAACATTTTTCTCGCATAGCATCTCCTTTGACCCAATTGCTGAGGAAGGATGCTAACTTTACTTAGGGCCTAGCTTGTCAGGATGCATTTGAAGAGTTGAAGCATAGATTAGTGATGAATCTAGTGCTAATATCTCCTAAACTAGCACATCCATCTGATGTTAGTATTGGTTCTTCAAGGGATGGCTTTGGTTATGTGTTGATGTAGGATGGACAAGTTGTGGCTTATGCATCTTGTCAATTGAGGCCACATGAAATTAGATATCCTATGCATGATCTAGAATTGGCTACTATGATCTTTGCATTGAATATTTGGTAGCATTATCTACATGGAGAGAAAGTTACTATTTGGACTAAACATAAGAGCCTCCAATATTTTATGAGTTAGCCATAGTTAAACTTGCGACAACGTAGATGGGTGGAGCTGCTTGCTGATTTTGATTTCACTATTAAATATAGGCCTGGTAAGACTAATAAGCAGCAGATGCACTAAGTAGGGTGGTGACTAAGCTTAATAACTTGATAATCCACTTAGATTTGCAAGAGCAAATACAAGTGCAACAACACCATGATCCTTAGTGTTAGGAATTGAGGCAACAAATTACCTTTGATGGACCACTCTCTATGGATAGTCATGGAGTATTATGGAGGGATGGCCAAGTATGTGTTCCAAAAGCTTTATCAATTCAGTTGATGGATGAGGCCCACCTAAGCAGATACCAAATGCATCCTGGTAGTTAGAAAATGTACTAGAATTTATGATAGATGTATTGGTGGCCTGCTATGAAGAGGAATGTAGGAGAGTATGTATCTTATTATTTAATTTTCCAACAAGTAAAGATAGAGCATCAAAGACCTATGAGACATTTGCATTCCCATGATATTCCTTAGTGGAAATGGGATGTCATTGGTATGGATTTCATTATTGATCTTCCACGAGCTCCTAGTGGTCATGATGCTATATTAGTAGTTGTTGATTTTTTAACAAAGTCTACCCATTTCCTTGACACATGATCATTAGTAAGTGTACTAGAAATTACACATCTCTTTCTTGTAGAGATAGTGTGGTTGCATCGTGTGCCGTGACTAATTATTAGTGGTAGAGATGCTTGATTCATGTCACATTTTTGGTAGGTGTTTTAGAAGGAGATGGATGTAAAGTTGAATAAAAATTTTTCCTATCATCCACAAACTGATGGTCAAATTGAGTAGGTGAATCAGATTCTAGAAGACATTATGAGAGCCTGTGCTTTGTAGTATAGAGAAGATTGGGATTAGATGCTACCATTAGCTAAATTTACATATAACAATAGTTATCAGGAGAGTTTGAAAGTAGCACCATATGAGATTTTATATGTTAGGCCACGTAGAACACCTTTATGTTGGGATACCATAGAAGATCATCAATAGGTGAGCACAAATTTGGTGAGGTAGACTACAGAGTAGATTTGGGAGATCTAAGATAGAGTGAGAGTTGCACAGGATAGGTAGGCAAGATATGCTAATCAAAATCGAAGGCCATTGGAGTTTGTAGCTAGAGATCATGTATTTCTTTATGTTTCTCCTTTAAAAGGTCTTACTCGATTTGGCTAAAAAGGAAAATTGGCTCCTAGATACGTTCATCCATTTCAAGTGTTACAGAGGATTGGAAAAGTGGCCTATCAGATAACATTACCTCCTTATTTGGCACATGTCCATGATGTATTTCATGTATTTATGCTACAACATTATGTGCTTGATGAACATCATGTGATTAACCATTCAAGGATACAACTATAGTTTGATACTAGTTATGTTAAGTAGCATGTAGAGATTGGTGATCATATGTTGTCATAGCTACGTAGTAAAGTTATTCCTATGGTCAAGATTTTATGGAGTAGACATGGAGCATCAAAGGCTACTTGGGAGGTGGAGACTGAGATTCATGCAGCTCATCCTGAGATGTTCTAGGAGGAAGATTCTCAAGAACGGGAGAGTGTTACATCCCATCTAGAGATAGTAGATATGGTAATACACTTATGACTTATACATTACGTGTGGAGTCTTAGTGGGTTGTTGGGGATGAGTTAATGTATTTTATATGTTATGAGGCTTCATCTTTAAGTTACAAGTATGATGTCTTTACATGCTTAACTAACATGATTATGTACACTAGCCCTGTGTCATATGTTAGATAGGTGATGTTGCTGGTAGGGATGTTGGCTTGTGATACAAGAGCACCTATCTAGTATGTCTTTATGCTTTATGTGTGATATTTATATTTATGCATTTTCACAATAGTGCTATGTTGTGTTATGTTTGGGTGTGATTCTGGCATGTGAATGTGTAGAGTGATAAGTATTTCATAGGGTCAAACGGAAGTTAATTTGGAGTTCTGGTGTGATTGTTATGCACATTTGAAATGCAAGGTATTAGTTGGGAAGGGAATAAAAGACATAAACATATGAAAAAAATTAAATTTTTTTTTAAAAAGTAAAAGTCTAAATCAAATGTTGCACATGATGTGCAAAAAGGAAGAAGATTGTGCATATTTTTTTTTTTTAACAAAAACAAACATATGAAAAAATCATATGATGGAAGAAAAAAAACATAGTTTATAATGTTCAACATTGTCCTTTTTCTATCGCCACCCGTAAGAATTGGGTCTGTTCATTCTTCTTCTTCTTTTTTCTGTTTACAAACAGAAATGAGAGTTGCGTGTATTCTCTTCTCTTTTCCATAATTTTCTTCTATTTTCCTCCTTTTTTCTAGACTTATAAGCTTTTTGAATGGTTTTTGTTTGCTCTGAATGTGGATTGGGGAGTGTTGTGGTCACATCTACGTGGGGGTAAAACTTGTTTGGTGCAAAATAGAGTCCTATGCTTTAGCTTTTCTTCCCCAACAATTTTAATTGGTGGGTTGTCTTTACCTTTTTTCCTGTATTTTTATGTTAGATTAATGTATATGATTATGTTGTGTGGGCATGTGGGGTGGATAGCTCAAAGATTGAGCTTGGACATGTTATTTTGTCTATTTTTCCGAAATTGCCCGATTGTAGTTATGAATTGTGCATTAATATATATGTAATGTATGGGATGATATGGACTTGTAGAATATGATATGTAGTGTTGTTGAGATTCGTATGATTGGAATATGATCTCTGTGGGGTCGATTGGGGTGCGAGCATTTTTTTTTCAAAATTCCAATCCATCCTAGTGGTAATTAAATATTATTGTCTTAAGAAAACTTTGAATGCACATGAATTTTCTTCCAGATGTCCGATTTAGGTAAAATTAATGTCATTGGGGTCATTTTGGAAAGTACTTTCTAATCATGGGATTAGTTTTCTCTTTGGGAATATATCATTTTGAAGGTTATTATACTGATCATTTGTATGGAAATACATGTTGTTTGAGAAATATGGTATTATTTTGTCATATCAAGGTCTTCATGTTGTTTTGTTGAATTGTGCTATTATGTTCATAGATGTTAGGTGTGGATATGTGTGGTTATGTTTGTTTTGGTATGTTTTTCTTATCACATGTGTTGGCTTAAGCTAGCTAGAAAATGCACATGTTTTCATGATAATGCTCGTGACTGTCGTTGGTAGGTGGTGCTAACATCAGGGTGTGGATCAATTGGTGATGACGCATCCTAGAGGTAGTATGAATTGATCCCCACTGTGATTCATTGGTGAAGCTCCCATCTTAAGCCTCATTCTGAGAGTGGAAGAGCATAGGTGTGTTTTTCCTTATGGTTGGTACGTGGCATAGGTGTGTTCATTCCTATCTCCAATCCTCCAAAAGGTTAGTGATTGCAGGTCATAGGTTGAAAAGCCCTAGCACTATTTGGATAAATAAAAGACCTATAGGCAATGGCTGTTATGGGTACTCATGGAAACATTTCACATGCTACATTGAGCATGGATATGCTAGTGACCACGTGGGCTATGTATGTGATAGTATCAATTTGTGAGTCATAGTTGATTGGATTATGATTGTGTGGATCATGGATTGTTTATGGTATATCATGGGTATGATGACATGTGCATGATAGATGATGTTGGATTGTGGCTTTATCTATGATTATATGATAGTATGTTAGCATTATGGGTGATATGGTGTGTGTTTTTTTGAGCATGTGTAAGACTAATAGTTCTTGCAGGTTGGCTTATACCCCATTCCTCTCCTCTAGTCCAACACTTGTCAACCAGCTAGTAGGGGAAGTGTAAAGGCTTTCGACTCAATTATGTACTAACTTTATTTAATTACACGTGAAAGGTTCAAGAGCCTAAATGAGCATAGAAAGGGAAAGTAGAGGAGCGGAAAATCTATAGTGTTTGGTTAATGTATAGTTTCATGTGCAATAGAGTGGACTAGATGATGTTTGTGTGTTCCTGTAATTTAGTAGAGAAATGCATAGTTTTCTTTATGTAGAGACATGCATTTTTATAAAGTGATATGTATTATGAGTTTTTAGTGTGGTAGGAAACTTTTATACCTTTTTACCTTCCTTAATATCATGTATTCTACATGTCATTGGTTTTAGTTATCGTGCTTCCATTCTATGATTACTTGATCCTAGGCATCACCCTGCCCTAGTTAGGGTACGGTGTTACAATCATCCAATTTGTAGACAAGATTTGGAGCTCTATATTGAGCTAAGTCTTTTATGCAACTTTTTTTTATTATCATTCCAATAGCTAAGAGTTTTAATCTATTCTTTATGTCATTTTTAACAAAAGAAATACCTTTAAATACAAACTCTTTTCATTTGTATTAAAGGTTCATGTTATTTTATCTTTTTTAAGTTATTAAACATCTTATATGCTCATTCCTAAACTAGTTTAATGGATAATTATTTCATTTAAATTTCCTTGTAAAGTTATTAATTTGGATAGTTATTTTATTTAAATTTTTTCATTAAAGTTATTTAAATTATCATTATCTTTAAATTTTCATCTATTAAAACACTACATTGCCCTTACCACCTGACATTATTCCTGGGTTTCTATACCCATATGAGAGGTAGCCTAAACAATAATCTCTTAAAAAAAGGTTTTGTGGATGTTGCTGTGTAACCAATTTTTATACATCAACAACAAAGATATTTAAATTAAAAATGTTTTGGTAACAAAGATCATCAAGTTGACATTAATTGGAATAACAAATAGTTAGATTCATTTCAATTCACCATTTCACAATTCTAGATTCTTTTCTATGTGAATCAATCTTGTTTTTTTATCTTTAATGATGTTTACACCTTCATGTTAAGGTTAAGTTAATAATGCATTTAAAGGAATCACTATTTGCTTACAATAAAAGTTTAGCTTCTAAATTCTCTATGATCCCCAACAACTATAATGTCAATTGGGGTCACATAAATTATCAAATTCAAGTCATCCATACATTTTACTTTGTCAAATTGTTGCTTATGCTGAATGGTGATCTTGGTTGTCTTTTGTCATTTGGGTTTGATCCCATTCATGCTGGAAATATCCAATATTAGGCCATGAAATCATGAAAACAATAGTAGAGCTATAATGAGATAATATAAAAATTAAAAAATATATATATAGAATACAAATAATCCATGCCAATTAGCCTATACTTCTTGACCTCAAGAACTACTATAGACTAATGCTTCCTTCTTTTGCTCCTACAAAACTAAGTGGAGGTACTAGCTTCAGCTGTCGGGTTAGGTAGGGCATGTTTGGTTTCCCATCTCCAAGTGCTACATCAATAGAGCACTCATTATATTTATAAAATTGTTTAGTTTCACTTAATTTTAATTTTATGGAATTTTACCTAGATTAATCTCTAGATTCAAGTGAGGCTCATTATATCTTTTGTTTCTTTCTTTAATTCTATTACGATTTCATCGATGAAGGTGTAATATACTATTATTCATAAATTCATAAACTTAGCATATGCATAGATTCATTCAACTAAAAAAAAAGAAACATGCAATATAGGTGCAAAAAAAATGATTAACAAATATTTCTTGCTACTTCAATCTTAAAAGCTAGAAGTGAGAACCATGTTTTTATTTAAAAAAAAAAATTCAAAACAACTTTGCATGCACCAAATTCTGTCACGTTATGATCTGAGCTCACTGAACAGTGATGCATAGAATGTTTCACATTTAAGAATTGTGGATTTTGAAAACTGTAATAATTGCATCCAACGGAATATAGAAGGACCTCAATTTATAAATGGAGTGTACCACATGTAAAGCCCATAGCATGCATTACCCACTAACATTCTTTATGCATTAGTTAATACATAAAAGTGGCCACCATGCCCACTAACATGTTTTATGGGTTACTTAATGCATGAAAGTGGCCACCATACCCACTAACACATTTTTATGAGGTGGTTAATGCATCAAGATGGTTTCCATATCTAGTAACACATTTTTTATGCATTGGCATTGGGTTTCTTAAGGTAACTAATTCCGTGGCCTATAAATTCATTCTTGATGGGAGAATAAAGGCACCACGAATCACAGCAGGATTGTAGTTCCAGTCCCTTTCACAGATGCTTGAGGATTGCATATGACATTGTTGTAGAGTGCCTGTGTGAAAGAAGAATCAGAATGCCAAATTTAATCTAAAGCTTCAATGGCTAAAGGTCAATTCCATTTGCTCAAGAATTATGCATTTCTAGTTATTTATGCATGTGAATTTCTTGTGCCATTTGTTTCTGCACTTTGTACTTTGATTACCTATGCCATATGATTTTCTACACAAATGTTTTTCTTACATTTGGTATCAAAGCATTAGATCTCTATCTTGATGTGGTTTTTGATAATGGTGCAATCTAGAAATAGCATTTTTAAATATTTTTGCACTTTGTAGTTTGAGGAAGATCACTTGCTTCTGATTTCTGCCTAGTGAAAGAGATTTTACTCTCACATTTTTTTGCATTTTTGTACACCGTAGAACTAGAAAATAGAAACCATTACTATTGTGGCAATAAGGATATTTTCTTTTGTTGTTTTGGAAAGCTAGTCTAGTTGTGCTGTCTACAATTTTTCTTCGTGTCACAGTCTGCTATCTGCATCATTGGTTTGCAATAGCTTGTTGTTATGTAAATGTTTTTAAAGGTTGAGCACAATTTGGTTTAACTTGAGTATTCTTAAGGCTAACAAATGTTTATTCTGTCTGGTCATAGCTAGATTTTGTGGATTATGTATGCACCTTTTTTCCATTTCAACTTGCACATCTAGCATTCAGCATTGTTGTTATGATTTCTGGTGTTTTTTCATGTCCACCAATGAATTAGCATCATTCTATAAGGTTTTCTTTTGGTGCTTTGGCCTCCACTTGGGCACCTTGGGCTAGAATAATTGAATGAATTATGTTTATACCATGTTGAATTTGGTAATTTATCAATTTTATGGTTATTTTTGTATATGTGTGCATCATTTTTTGAATATGAATTATAACAAGTGATCTATATAATTTTGTATAATTAGAGTAGCCACAACATCTTTAATTATGAAAAATTATATACTAATAGCTATTGGATCACATATGGTACACAACATTAAAATTGTGATTAATCATATGTAATATGATAAATTTTATCCCATAGGATTTTTTATTGTATTTAATATTATTAATTAGGATGATATGTTAAATTATTTTTCTTAATTTACCCATAGGGATTAAGAAAAGGAATATAATTTAATAGTTTCAACATAAGGATATATGAATCTGTTTGAATTAACATTTAGCCGACATACAATTTTATGTCATTTGATTCATATTTTTAATGATTTACATTGGTAAACATGTCTTATGGTATTTTAACCCCAAATTTAGTGACAAGCATGTTTGATTATGCAATTATACAACCTGTAAGCTACTCTGATTTTAAATGTGACATTCCTAAATTAGAGGGTGATAATTATAAGGTGTGGAAAGAGAGAATTCTCTTCATTTAGGCTGGATGGACATTGATTATGCTATCCATAAGGATGAACCACCTATTGTTACAACAATCAACCATCCAGATGATATTGGTAATTATGAAAAATGGAAGCAATCTAATTGCCTCAGTGTCACGTTCATAAAAACCAAGATCTTGGCTAGTATGCATGGTTCACTAGAATAGTATGATAATGTGTGCACTTTGTTAAAGGCCATTGATGTACAAGCTGAGTCATTAGACAAAGCATTGGCTAGCACCTTGATAATGAAGTTCTCATCCATGAAGCTCACTAAAATTCATGGTATGCATGAGCACATCATGCAAATGAGGGATATAGTAGCTCAACTCAAAACACTTGAGGTTGAGATGTTAGAATCTTTCCTTGTGCACTACATCTTAAACATGCTCCCACCATAGTACAAACCCTTTAAGATTTCTTATAACACACATAAGGACAAATGATCGATTAATGAACTAATGACCATGTGTGTGCAAGAAGAGGGGAGACTTGCTATGGAAGTGAAAGAGAGTGTGCATTTGGCTACACAAGGAAAGAATAAAGGATAAGACAAAGGCAAGTGGAAGGTCCAATTGCCTACACAAGCTAATATTAAGAAGGAATCCAAATGTTTTTTTCTACAAAAAGAAAGGGCACATAAAGAAGGATTGTTCTAAATATTAGAAATGGCTTGAAAAGAAAGGTACTCAACTCTCACTTTTTTGTTTTGAATCAAATATGATTGATGTTGGCCATGACACATGGTGGATTAATTATGGCTCTACAATCCATGTTACCAATTCCTTGCAAGGGGTGAAAAGCCTAAGGAAGCTAATGGGAAGTGAGTCATGCATCTATTCAAACAATAAGATGCACTCACATGTGGAGGGAGCCAGAACATGCAAATTAGTTTTAAGTAGTGGTTTTGTTTTAGAGTTGGAAAAGACATTTTATATTCCTAGTTTTTAAAGGAATTTAATTTCTATTTCAAGGCTTGCATCATTGGGATTTTCCTTTAATTTTTTAAACACTGTATTCAGTTTATATTATAAATATGAACTTATTAAAAATGATACATTGACAAATCGTCTTTTTAAAATTAATTTACAAAATGAAACTTCTTATACTTCTATGCATGTTCATGCTGGCATTAAGAGATGTGTTATGAATGAAAAATCCTCTATGTTGTGGCATCGTAGATTAGGACATATCTCTATTGAGAGAATAAAGAGATTAGTAAATGATGGAGTACTTAGTACTCTAGATTTTACTGACTTTGACACTTATGTGGATTGCATAAAAGGAAAGAAAACCAATATGTCAAAGAAATATGCCAAGAGGAGTTTAGACATATTAAAGATCATACATACAAATATTTGTAGTCTAGATATGGCTGTGTATGGTCAAATGTATTTCATTACCTTTATTGATGCTTACTCACAATATATGTATGTCTACCTACTTCATAACAAGAGCAAAGCTTTAAATTCCTTTCAGATGTTTAAGGCTGAAGTAGAGAAACAATGTGATAAGAAAATAAAGATAGTGAGATATGATAGAGGTGGTGAATACTATAGTAGATATAACAATGATGGACAAGAACCTAGTGCATTTGCTAAGTTTCTTCAAGATCATGGGATTGTTGCCTAGTACACTATGCCTAGTTCTCCAAACTAGAATGGTTTGGTAGAAAGAAGAAACCAAACATTATTGAAGATGGTGTGGAGTATGCTTAGTAGCTCCAAGCTTCCTCAATCCTTGTGGATTGAAGCTTTCAAGACAATAGTGTATATATTAAACTAAGTTCCAACCAAGGTTGTCTTAAAGACACCATTTGAATTATGAAAATGTTGGAAATCAAGTTTGCAACATATGTGCATTTGGGGATGCTCGTCTGAAGTAAGAGTCTATAATCCACAAGAAAAGAAGCTAGACCCAAGGACCATAAGTTGGTATTTCATTGGATATGCTAAATAGTCTAAGGGATATAGATTTTATTGCCCATCACATACTACTAGGTTTGTGGAATCAAGGAATGCTAAATTTCTTGAGAATGACTTGATTAGTACGAGTAGTAAATCTTGGAACATTGTTCCTGAGATAGATCATACAAATGCTCAACCCACTATTTCAAATGATAGACTAATTGTTGTACACAACATGCCTAGAGCACAAATGTGTATTGAACAACAACTAGTCATTGAAGTTCCACAAACTGCTAATCAAGAAGTAGTAGATCCAGCTGAATGACAAATACCAGAACTTGTTGAACAACCTATTAAACATCATAATCCTTAAGAGAATGATGAACCAACATTAAAAATATCTACTAAAGTAAGGCAATCAATGATTCTTAGTGACTATATGACGTATCTACAGGAGTCTAACTACAACATAGGAGCTGAAAATGATCCTGAAATGTTTTCACAAGCCATGACTTGTAAGGAATCTAACTTGTGGTATGATGCCATGAAAGATGAAATGAACTTTATGTCATCTAATGGAGTATCTTTTCAAGTTTCCTAATGGTGTAAAAGACATTGGATGCAAATGGATCTTCAAGACTAAGAAAGACTCATTGGGCAACATTGAAAGATATAATGCCAAACTTGTTGCTAAAGGGTTCACTTAGATTGAGGGAATAGATTACAACGAGACCTTTTCTATTATCTCTAAGAAGGATTCCCTTCGTGTTATCATGGCATTGGTTGCCCATTTTAATCTTGAATTACATCAAATGGATGTGAAAACAACATTCCTTAATGGTGATCTAGAGGAAGAGGTTTATATGAAATAACTTGAAGGAGTTTTCTCTAGTGATGGTGAGCAATTGGTATGCAAGCTCAAGAAATTCATATATGGATTGAATCAGGCCTCTCATCAATGGTGCTTAAAATTCCATGGTATAATCACTTCATTTGATTTTGAAGAAAACATCATGGATCAATGTATATAGTAAAAAGGTTAGTGGGAGCAAAATTTGTTTCCTTGTTCTATATGTGGATGATATCCTTCTTGCAACCAATAATAGTGGATTTCTATACGAGGAGAAACATTCTCTCTCTATGAATTTCAACATGAAGGATATGGGTGAGGCATCTTATGTCATTGGCATATAGATCCATAGGGACAGATCTAGATGTATTCTGGGGCTATTGTAGGAAACCTATATTAATAAAGTTTTAGAGAGGTTTCAAATGAAAGATTGTTCACTAAGTATAACATCCATTATGAAGGGTGACAGGTTCAATTTGGACCAGTGCCTTAGGAATGATTTAGAGAAAAGTCAAATAAGAAACATTCCATATGCTTCAACTATTAGAAGCCTTATGTATGCTTAGTCTACACAAGACTTGACATTGCATTTGCTATGGGAATGTTTGGGAAATATCAGAGTAATCCAAGTATTGACCACTGGAGAACTACAAAGAAAGTGATGAGGTACCTTCAAGGTACAAAAGACTAGATGCTTATGTATAAACAAACTGACTCCTTAGAAGTGACTCGCTACTCTAACTCGGACTTTGCTAGTTGTGTTGATTCATGGAAATCAACATCTAGTTATGTTTTTATGCTAGCTAGAGGAGCTATATCCTAGAGGAGTGGAAAGAAAACTTTGATTGCTACTTCCACCATGGAGGTAGAGTTTGTTTCTTATTTTGAGGCTATTTCACATGGTGTATGGCTAAAGAGTTTCATATTATGGCTTAGAATTGCGGATTCTATATCTAGGCCATTAAAAATGTTTTGTGACAATTCAGTTGTTGTCTTTATGGCTAAGAATAATAAGAGTGGCAGGGTTAGTTCCATATGGTTTTCTGCACAATTATCTTTTTACAAAGCCATTTGAATTCTTAGTTTCCATGGGTTGCATCTTCACTGTTTCATATGATCAGAACTAGGTGGGTGTTTTAAATATATTTTTTTAAAGAACAAGGAAATCCCGGTTCTATCCTGGTCGGGTTCCAAGTTTACAAACTGCACAGTTCAGTGATTTAAATACTTATAATATGAAAACCAGCTAATTAATTCCAGTGGAAACTTTAGAAACTAGCTAAAGGTGGTAGACCTTAACATTGCTTTTTCCGGGTGAGGGTATCTCTTCTGTAGCCCCAGAATTATAACGTGGATGATGAGCAATAAGAATGTGTGATCGTAGAGAACGGATTTTTTGCAAGATTAAATGTAACAAGTTTTACCATCTCCGCAGGAAATTGTAGGATAGATAGGTATAAGCCTGGTGAAACCCAGTTAATACTGTTGCACCTTGGTATTACTATGATGGTGCTGACGAAAACCTTAATAATATAGAAATTTAGCTAATTAATATTACTAGAAACATTAATATGCAACGTAACTAATGGGGTTCTACCTTGATATCGCTTCAAAATCCTTACAAGTGCTGGTCAATTAAGAAGTTGCTGGTTGTGCTTTTGAGCTCTTCTTAAATTAATTAGCCCTTGTCAATTAATAATCTATGAAACAGGAAAAAGAAAAAATAAAAGGGTGCCAAGTAAGGAAAAGGTCTGCCGTTAAGGGTCCTTGTGACCTCCGACATATTGAAACTGCCTATAGTGTTGTTGTTGTTTAGTAAAGGTTAATCCAAGTTTAAGGGTATTTAAGGGTATGTGTCGGGGTTAGCGTTTACTGTAATAGGTTACATGTTAAGGTAAAATTAATTAAATTTATTATTTTTTGAAAGAATAGAAAAAATAAAAAATAAAAGGGTGCCAAGTAAAAAAGGTCTTCCGTTAAGGGTACTTGTGACCTCTGACATATTGAAACTGTTGTTGTTTAGTAAAGGTTAATCCAAACTTAAGGGTATGTATCACGTTAATGTTTACTATAATAGGTTACATGTTAAGGTAAAATTAATTAAATTTATCATTTTTTTGAAAGATGATTTAACTTATAATAGAAAAAATAAAATCCATCTTTTAATAAAGGTAAAAAATGTAATAATAATAACTTCAATTTAATTTGGGTTAATTTAATAAAATGAAATGATGACCACCAATTTAAGTAACATCATAGTCTTTGGCATATTTTAAGCCACTAAAACTTATCTTAATATATTTTATTCTAATAAATGATTATATACAAATAAAATTTAGTCCCTATTTGAAAATCTAAATAGTAGAGAAAATATTTAAAAAGTTGGATATTGGAATTGAAATAATTAAAACACAAGTACACTCCAAGATATCTAGGTCATATAAAACTTTATAACTCAGCATTGCACACTAAGATTGAACCCATAACTTAAAGTTTTCAAATCAGAATCTTACCACTAGGCTAATACCTCATTATTATTATTATTATTATTATTATTATTATTGAAGTTTTAGTGACATGGATCTAACCAAAACGCAAATTTGAATTCTCTTTAAGAAAAACTAAAATTAAGTGAGGGTGAAATTGAATTAAAGTGAAATTGCTAATGAAAGAGTAAAATTTCTATTTAAAAAAAACAATGAATTTAGTTGACAATAAAAAACATCATTTCCTTACCCTAAAAAATGCCAAACTTTGTAAGAAATTTTTATTAGGGGTTTTGTTTAGAATGTTAAAAGGCAAGAAGGTTGCATGCTAAGTGACACACCCAAAAATACTTCACAAAAAATGTACATCAATAGACCTCCAAGATTTAAAATATAATTAAAAACACTTTTATTTTAATTCATTGTTATGTAGGATGATCTACTAGTTGGATGGTTTGGTCATGTGCTTCATTGATTTTGAAGAAGAAATAAAAATATTATGATTTGGGTATTAATGGTAATGTAGTTCGTAATATAAGTGAATAAGAGAAATGAATTCATATAGTTAACTCCATGTAACTACCATAAAGTTAAGATGATGATGATGTAAATGTAAAATGATTAGCATTAATAATGTAATCTATAGAGGTCTTTGCACATTAATTTAAAGTTAAATCGAAAATGTATCTTAGGTATTTGCTTCCTATTGATGAACAAAGAAAAAAAAGGATGATTGAATAACACCTTTACAATCAAATTTTAAGAGGTTGATGCCTAGGGCACCTCTCACTTAGATTTGTAAGCAAGAAAAGCTTTTATTCATTTTCTTGATTTTGCAAAAGCATATGATTCAATGGTGATGGGACACAATATCACATGGGCCACGATATCATGTCCTCACTGCAATATCGCGTATGCGATGTATCGTACGCGATATCGTAGTCTGCCGCCATTTCTATAAATAAGAAGTGGCTCTCCCTTATTTCTCCATCTAGATCTATACCCTTAGTGAAACTCTAGCAGTTTCACCTGTCGAAAGATAGAAAAATTTCCATGTGCCCGTAGTAGGAGTCCCAAAGTGAATGAATCTTTATTCGAGCAAATATTGTACCTGAGCACAAGTTTGTGTACGAAAATAAAGATGAACTTTTTGGATAAACCTTGCAGTGCATGGACTAAGCTAAATAAGACTTTAATTAATGTTATTTACTACTTTCCTAATTAATCTCTCTCAACCCTCAACACTCCTATGTGCATTCAGTATGACTACTTCAAGCACATGCGTTACGCTTGGTAATCCCAGCAACAAATAGCGTTTGGTAATCCAAGAAGGTTGCATCGGCTTAAGGTGTCAACAGCAAGTGGGAACAGATACTAATGTTAGGCATTAGAACTTAGTTAGTTAAAGTTAGTTACTTAGTTTCTTCATCCTTTCCCTCATTAGCATAGGCGATAAAACATAAAAGACATAAAAATCACATACCTCAGACTTCCTTAACCATACAACCGTGACAAATACAAGTAAGTCTGGGAAGACAATGAATGATTAACCTTAAGTGTTCCATAAGGCATGTAGGCACTTAGTCTATAGAGTTCGACTGGATTGCCCGTGTAACACTTGTATTTGTATGGTTGAGTGTAGGGATACCTCGCCACTCATCATTGGCACTGTTGCTAGGGACTAAGTTGTTTGTGTGCTAAGTAGAACATAGGAAATCATCCACATCATTGGGAAGCTTAAACAAACCCTTAGGGTTAATTAAAAAAAATTATATAATAGTTAATCAGCACACCGGCAAAAT
The DNA here is from genome assembly GCA_015680685.1 of Gnetum montanum. NCBI lineage: Eukaryota > Viridiplantae > Streptophyta > Gnetopsida > Gnetales > Gnetaceae > Gnetum > Gnetum montanum. Next base: position 176,420 of record MNCI01002098.1, on the reverse strand, counting down.
AACAATGTCTTCTTCTTCTCATAAAAGCACTTCACCACCTAGGGATCACACAAGAGACAGTCAGCGGTCCAACATGCATAACTAAGAACCGCCAGTTCCTCAACAGTATCAAGTGATATATACTTATCCTGATGAGTATATACCTGATTTTACTTTTATCCTCCATCACAATGAACAACTACGTTGGTGTGATTTGCAAGGTAACATAGTGTTACCACCAGATCGGGCAATCCCTAACATGCTTCTTCGTGCTCTTGCATAGATAGACATGACGCAGCTAGACGTTGAATATGTTGCAGAAGATTATGACACAAGGGACTACCATCCGAAAAAAGCGCAACGTCAACGGGACTTGCGACAGGAGAGTTGCCACACATCGTTGAAGGGCAAAGGCCCCTGTAATGCTTCGCCCATCATAAGAGAAATTAAGGGTGGTGAACCTATCTCAATAGGTTCTCCATGAAATGATTTTCCCCTTCCTAATGATAGTGAGGATGTGGGGTATTAGAACTACACTCCACGATACACAACCTTGGTTCTGATAGCCACGAACACCAAGTGTTCGATGAGGGAACACAAACACATGACAAGGGTGAGCATTTTAATCATCATCACGATCGGGGCAGGGATCACCGAAGAGAAGGTAGGATACATCGCCATGGCGATGGCTCTCCTTCTTCTTCCCCTTCATCACATCACTCACCCTCTCCTTCCACATCATGATGTAGTCACAAGGAGTACAATGATGAGGATAAGGGTAAGCAAAATGAGAGACCTCAATGAGAGAGTCGAGAGCGAGGACGAGGGCACTCTAGGGAATCTAGGCATGGAAGAAGGGAAAGTAGGAAACCATGTAGGCATCATAGACGTCATGAGAGAGATGATCATGATGAACCCCTACTTGCCACCCAAAGTATGTTAGACATTACAGAGGCAGTTAGAATACCTACAAGGCATCAAAAAGACATTTGGATCAAGAGACTAGACATGAATAATATTCCACGATTTGAGGGGGGATACAATGCTAATTTGAAAAATCACTTATAGGCATTCCATGATGCCTGTGCCTTGTAGAATATTGAAAATGAGTGGTAGAAGTTAAAGTTGTTCCCTAGGACACTCATAAAAAAAGCGGAAAGTTGGTACCGGTCTTTAGAGCCGGAAACCATTAGGAGGTGGAGTACGATGCTGGAATTGTTTAATGATAAATACCAAACATACTCCAGAGTGTCCAACTTGCATAAATAGATCCAAGGATGGAAGCAGGATACTCATGAACCCTTGGATGCTGCCATGGGCCTATATTATGCACTGATACATCATTTCCTGGGTCATGGTTACACACAATGGGATCAACTCCACCACCTCGTAGATGGGCTAAGACACGAAACTAGGAGAACCCTTAGGACATATGCCCAAGGGAGATTATCTGAACTTAGGTCCCATGAAATTCATCAATTTTTGGAGCAAGTAGCTAAAGAAGACGGGGAGCTACAGAAAAGAGAAAGTGCAAAAGAGTATAACAGTGATCCTTCCCTTCAGAATAAGGGAGTAAGATTTTGTGAGGAAGAGGATGAGTCACCACTTGAAGAGTTGGTGAATAGAAAAACCTTGCCACTTCAAAAGCTAACAACCAAAGTTTTAGCTAAGGTAGCTCAAATATGGGACTCCTTAGACAGTAGATTTGAAACCGTTCTCAAAATTGTAGAAGAGTCTAAGGAGCGAAGTAGTTATCATGATAAGAAAAAGAGGAGAGATTCAGGCCATGCACATGACAAGGGTAAGGAAAAAATGACTATCACTGATGAGGTTGTGGATTTTGACACAGAAAATGAAGGTGGATGTAAGATCTTCCAATATGACCATCCTAAGAGATGTTGCCAAATAATCTCACATCTATAAGAGTCCGGGGTGTATGCACTCAACCCAAGACTTAATAGACAGAAAGCACCCCGAAGGTTACCTTATCCCCAAGGTAACCTGAGGTAGTTCCACCAACCATTAACATATTATCCAAGTGGAACTTTTCCACAACCTATTGGGCAACACCAGCAGTGGCAATACCCACAGTCATGGGGGATGCCACCACCTAGGCAACTAGACCCATATGGCTATTACTTGCAGCAGCCAATTTCTCCAAGTAACTCTATGGATCACACAACCCCACAACATCACTACCAAGTTCGAGAGTATTTTAGGATTACTTCTCCTCTGGGAGACGCACCACATGCATACCATCCTTTGAATCCATTTGCCACTCATACGCCGATAGTTCCACTACCACCCACTCCAAAAATGCAAGGGGAACTCCCCACTCAACCACCGCAATGTAATGCTACAAGAGCCATAAACCTTCAACCCACTACTAGTTCTGACAACTATACAGAGAGAAGACCTTTCTTCAAAACCAAGAGTCCAAACAAGCTCTCACAACCACAAGCGTTTGAGTCTATGACCACTCCTCCAACAAATAAGGCTTCGAAGCTCCCTTCAAACCAACAATAGGGTTCAACACATACGGTTATGTTAACACATACCGTTACTGACTAGATCAAGGTAGGCCACCTTCCCAAGAAACTCTCTAACCCTGGAAGTCCCTTAATCTACCTCCAAGTTGCTAGGAATGAACCACGTAAGGCTCTTCTTGACTCAGGTTCTGGAGTCAACTTAAGCTCACAAGAAATGTATAAAGCTTGGAACCTGCCTCCACTTAAGAAGAGAAATATTCAACTAAAGCTAGCTGACCAGTCCATCACCATTCCCTTGGAATTGATGGAGGACATCATTACCACTGTGAGTGGTTGGTCATACCTAGCTAATTTCCTAGTGATAGAAGTCAATAGTAATAAAGGGAACTTCCCAATTATAATGGGGAGGGAATGGCTCAGCACCATCAATGCATTCCTAGGAATCCATGATCTTTCCTTGGAAATATCTAAGGAAAAAATTTCTAGAAAGATCGAGAAGAAGAAAGTTTCATGCATCACATACAGTGACTCAGAGGATGATGATATGGAGGAATGCTTAGCATGTCCTACATGCAGTGTGCACCAGAGGATAACATACAAAGGTGCTTGTATGTAGCAACCACACAACAAGAGAACACCCAGTGGTTGATAGCTGATCAAGAGAGCAACCCACCAACATGCATGGAACGAACTAGGGGAACAACTCATGCCCACAACAAAGGCATAGAAACATTAGAGTATGAGTGTTGTTGACTTCCATCCCTTAACCTGAGAACATCAACCAGGAGCAGTTGGAAACTTCTAAAAAATTCAAATAGACATTCATTATTTTGAATCTCTCACTTTCCATTCAGTCATGGGGGAGATGGCCACGTATGCTGATCATTCGGGGCCCTCAGTTCTTTTGAGCTTTTGTTTTACACATTTTTGTTTTACACGTTTTTGTTTTACACATTTTTGTTTTACAAATTTTCTTTAACTTTTCTTGCTTTTTTTTTACAACATCATTCATACTTTTTCATTTCTTTATGTGTGCGTGTGTGTGTTTTATCCATTTTGTTAAGTTTTTCACCTAATAAGTGCTATTAGATGATGGTATGAACTGTTTTCTATTGGTTTCTAATGTTTGGTTTTTACCTTTAAGTTACAATGTTGATACTAAGGTATAGTTCTTTTGATATGACAAGCAATGAGTCCACTTCATCCATACATCCACAAATTTCTATGGTCTCTCTTGGCTTAGAAATGTACAGTCCCTTTCTCAATAACAAGAACTATCAATGAATCGGTGACTGGGTATTTCTCAAACTGAGGAAGGACTCAAGGATTGAAAAGGGTGTGACTTCAAGGGAACCTGATGCATTTGTGTTGGCCATTCTCTTGGGTGCTTGGATGTTTTATTTTTGAGTTTTCTTACCACTTTGATGTTACCCAGTTATTGGGAAGCTAAGCTAATAAAAATAACAAAGTCTTTGCATGGAGTGGTTCTCACACATAAACACATAAAAAAATAGTGAGAATTCAAAGCACATCCCTTAGATGAAATAATCATTTGGGCTACAAGCACTGGTTATGGAACTAAAATAAACATGTTCCCTCTAACTAAGGCCCTTCTCGCTTCCCATTCTCTCCTCCTTCTTTTTGTCGAAATGGTGGTGGATCTTTGGGAAGGTATCCTTGTTACTTCAAGTGGATGGGTTGGCTGAATGTATTAATGCGAAGTCACTGGATGTGATTTGTTGAGGCTGAACTTGGAATGGGATCTACTAAGTCACATTAACCATGAAATACACAAGGGGTTGTACATTGCCTTGTTCTTGAGATTCCATTCCATTCTCTTCTCTCCATCATTCTTCCCCAATTGTTCACCTCATTGTCGATTGTATCATTAGTGTATATTTTGGTTGACGCATTGTTTTCTTGTTGGTAAATTCTTATGGCTAAGACTTTAACTCTTGTTCCATATGACATTCCTAGAGCCTATGGACTCTTTGAATGTGGGGTTTTCAGGGCATTAAAGGCATGAGCCTGCTTTGGGGAGGACCCACTGGCATTCCTATTTGGTACACTAGTTAAATTCTTTCCCTTAACATTTTTGCAATCCACTCTATTTTGTTCATTTCCATCTTGACATCCATTTCATCGACATTATAGTTGTCTCTTTTTCTCCATTTTTCTTGTTCTTTGTTCGTTCTCCATTCTATTGCTACTGGAGGTTCGCTCTTAGTCATGGGGGTCTGGACCTAATTTTATCGATTTTCTCCTAACCCCTACACCTTTGGTAGTCACCATGAATATATCTCTAGACCTGTATCAGCCATACCACAACTCAGCCAATGGACCTTTCACCGAAGCAAGGTATCCACTGCCTTGTGATTCATTTACCCTTGGTAATATAAAGACTATGTTGTGTGTGCAGATGGCAATCATACAACAATGGATTGGATCTTGAGGGAACACTTGGAATGAATCGGTGCTAAAGCAGCTATGCAAGGAACGAGATGGATGGTGCGATTATGGATGGACAACAAAAGATGCAATCTTGACATTGGTAGCAACAAAACTTCTCTCTCTCTCTCTCTCTCTCTCTCTCTCTCTCTCTCTCTCTCTCTCTCAGCTACCAAATAAGGCCTGATGTCAAATGTATAAAGTGTTCACTCTTGTTGTCGTGAACACCAATTTTGTCATGTTCTATAATGATGATCCATTCACATGTTGTCCCATTCACCATTAGTTTCATTCAAGTTAATAATCCCATACCTTCCCAATATTTTGTATGAAACTCAAGGATGAGTTTTTATTCATTCATGGGGGTATGATGGGATGCAATATCGCATGGGCCGCGATATCGCGTCCTCACTGCGATATCACATACGTGATGTATTGTACGAGATATCACATCTTTCCCATGATATCATAGTCCGCCATCATTTTTATAAATAAAAAGAAGTTCTCCCTTGTTTCTCCATCTAGATCTAGACCCTTAGTGAAACTTTGGTAGTTTTACCTCTCCAGAGATAGAATAATTTCCATGTGCCCGCAGTAGAAGTCCCAAAGTGAACGGATTTTTATTCAAGCAAATATTATACTTGAGAAAAAGTTTGTGTACGGAAATAAAGATAAACTTTTTCGATAAACCTTTCAGTGCATGGACTAAGCTAAATAGGAATTTAATTAATGTTATTTACTTCTTTCCTAATTAATCTCTCTCAACCCTCAACACTCCTAAGTGCATTCAGTACGACCGCTTCGAGCACATGCGGTATGCTTGGTAATCCCAGCAACGAAGAGCATTTGGTAATCCCAGAAGGTTGCATCAGCTCAGGGTGTGAACGACAAATGGGAATGGATACTGATGCTAGGCATTAGAACTTAGTTAGTTAAGTTAGTTACTTAGTGTCTTCATCCTTTCCCTGATTAGCATAGGTGATAAAACATAAAAGACATAAAAATCACATAACTCAGACTTACTTAACCATACAACCGTGACAAATACAAGTAAGTCTGGGAAGACAACGAATGATTAACCTTAAGTGTTCCATAAGGCGTGTAGGCACTTAGTTTGCAGAGTTCGACTGGATCGCACGTGTAATGCTCGTATTCGTATGGTTGAGTGTAGAGGTACCTCGCCACTTATCAAATGGTTCACACAAATTTATAATTACACTTGCAAAAAATTAGCCTTTCTTTAGAATTGGTTGCAAAACTCAAAAATTATATAGGGAAATGATTGTTGAAATTAAAAATAGCAATTTACAGAGAAAACTTAAATTCTAAAGCAAAATTGAAGTTAAGCAAGGTTGTCCACTTTTTCCAATTCTTTTTGGTATCTTTATTGATGAAATGTAGGATGGTTATGCAACAAGTAATATAGTCCTATTATTAAAATTAGATCCCAAGTGGTGAATCTTTTTTTATATGCAGATGATGGCGCCTTGATCTCCATTACTACAAAAAGTATGAGAAAAATGTTGCAAATTTTAAAAAATTATTGTCACTCATCTAGTGTTCAAGTGAATGTGGATAAACCAAATTGAAGATCTTGAGTACAAGAAATGCCTATTATAACTTCCTTTTTGAGATACCAATGTGTAAATAGTTGATTTTTGAAAATATTAGGGTCTAATCTATATGAATAATTACAAGTGGAAGAAGTGTATCAATAAAAGAAAAGAAAGAGGTTTCAACGCTATTTATGCTTTCAAAAACATTTTTAAGGATTTAGGACTCTAGTCTTTGAAGGTCAAACAAATTTTCATAGTTTGCATATCTCAAGGCAAGATAAAGATTTGTAAGGATTTAGGACTCTAGTCTTTGAAGGTCAAACAAATTTTCATAGTTTGCATATCTCAAGGCAAGATAAATTCTCTAAAGTAATTCTTAAGGATTCACAAGAACGTGGTTAGTATTTTTAGAGAATGCAATAGTTTAGAAAATGAAATACTTTTTGCGATGAAGTGCAACAAAATCCTAAGCATATTTGCCTAACACAAGTGTAGTCAAATGTAGAAAGCAAGAAAGAATTTTATTTACATCACATTAGATATAATAAACTTGATGCAAAAACTCTCTCTCAAGTGCTATTCCAATCAAGTTTCAAAGTGACATTAGTAAGTTTTGCTTAAGTTCACATCACGTTAGAATTGAAAGTAGAAGATGGATTCAATTTTCCCAAGAAAAGTGTCCTTGTAGGTTGTGCAAGTCAAAAGCCCTTAAGAATGAGTTGCATGTGTTTTTTAAAAAAATTAAAATTTTGGGACTACTCATTTGCCATAATGTTATAGTAAAAAACTTATATGATTTATTTTTGTTACACCTATTGGTATTTGGTCAATTTGTAGACATTTTATACTATTGTGCATTTTTTTTACAATAGTAAAAATAATAAAATAATTTTAAAAAAATAAAACTACATCATTGGAATAACACTATTGTGTAGGTTTTTTTCTTTGTAAATAGGTGTGAATCCAACTTTGTATCCATGTGATATAAACTTTGCCTAAAATAGAGTGAACCTGCATCAAAATCAAAAAAGAAAGAGTGAACAAGGTTTGTTTTGAGAATGATAAAGTTCCGTTACAAGATGAAAGTCATGTTGCCAGTTGCCAATCATTCTGCTGCCAGCATGATCTGTGCGGGTCCATATGCTTGTGAATTAAATCATCCATGGTAGCACAAAGAGGGAATACTATGAGACGAAGACATAAAGCTAAAGTCGAAGAATAATGAAATGGAACCAAAATGCTTAGATACGATGTACTGTTGATCGATGCCTTCTCCTATCCCCTATCCTTGTACTTTCGGATTGTATAGGTTATGATTCTTTATTGAAAAAAAAAAAAAAGATACTACGTTTTATTGATGATGCCCTCTTTAAACAGGACCTTTTTTTACCTTATATATGTTTGTAGTAATGCCCAAACGATCCAAAAAATAAAATAAAACATTTACCTTTTAATTTTATCCCATCATACTCCAAAATGAGTTGAAAACTTCCTTTTCCCTTCAAATTGGGAGGAGGTGAGGTCGGTGGGGAATGGTTTACAATTCTACCGACCAAGTTTTTAATTCACATGGTCCACAAAGTGGGAGAAGTACCTAAAACACTGCCAATTTGGTTGAACGGGGACAGCACGGGTTGAGAAAGATGGTATTCCATATGAACAAGTTTAGCTTTTGACTGGGATTCTGTGATACCTTAACGTCACCGAACCTGTCGCATAACCTGCAAATCAAAACTAACCTTTCAGTTTATAAGTATTTACCGTCACAGCATATGTACAAAACTAGTAAGTTAATTTTCTTTTCTTCAAGCTACGTAACTTCACTAATGTCGGTATCGAGGTATCGAGCTCGGATATAAGAGGAGGGTTAGTATCGAGGTATCGAGCTCGGATATAAGAGGAGAGCTCGGATATAAGAGGAGGGTTAGTATCGAGGTATCGAGCTCGGATATAAGAGGAGGGTTAGCATTGGTAGCTTGCTGTAAAACCTTGCCAAATCTCATGGATGAGTTCTTTTTAAGGTTTTGCAGAAGCTACGGAAGTCATGGGAAAAAAAAGATCAAAGATGATTTAAAGAAACAACAAATAAATAAAGATCTAGAGCTCTTCATAGAGGCNTTAAAAAGAAAGTTAAGAAAATTCTAATAATCCATTGGCTTTAAGCAACAAAATTCTTGACCTTATAAACCGCTTTCCCTTGCTGTCACAAAAACCACAGATTACTTCTATGAACTGGGATTGAATCAGCCGTTTAAAGTGTTCGGAGCAAAAGCGGAAGTTTGACACAAACGTAACAATAGAGTGAAACTAAAAGGGAGTGTAGTGGATAAGAGAATGGGAAACTCCTTGTTCTCCTCTCAAAGAATAGACACCATAGACATTTGTCTATAAAAATAGACACCATAGACATTTGTCTATAAAGCCATTTTGCGTGAGGATGATGCAGTAGAATATGAATATGAATGTCTCAAATAATTGATTAGTGTGTCAATGGTTAATAATGTTGGTGCCAATAATGTTAGCTAATAAGTCGGCAACAATGATTCAACCAATATGACAACCATGTTAGCATTGACATTATTTTCAATTACAACATAGAGTGCTGAAAATGGTTTACAATATTTTGAATTTTGAATATAAATAATGCAATAAAGTCAGTCATCATTTATTTTACTCATCATTGATGAAGTCAATCAAGGCTACTTAGAGTGATGGCACTTATAATTCAAGAGGTAAAAAAGCTTTAGAACCATAAACAAGGCTATAAGGATTCATGCTAGTTGTCATGTGATAGGTTGTTCTCTATGCCCATAGTGCATGGACAAGTTATGGATGCCACTTCTACTTGCTATTGTTGAGCATCTTCTTGAGCAAGTTGATGATGGCCTTGTTGCTTGCTTCTTCTTGCCCATTGACTTTAGAGTAGTAAGGTGATGAGAAAGAATGCTTAATGCCTGGGTTGTGACAGAAATCCTTGGTTTCTTGGCTACTTAACTTGAGGTCCATTATTCGTAACTATGGTCATAGGTATGCCAAAGGAAGCTACAATGTTATCTAGGGTAAATTTGCAAACTTGTTAAGATGTGGTCTTCCTTAAGGGAATAGCCTCAATGCACTTCGTAAAGTATTCAGTTGTAGTGATGATGAAGCTATGTCCTATGGAAGACTTTGGTGTTATAGGTCTAATGATATCTAACCCCCATCATTGAAATGACTATGTTATCTGGGTTGTACATAACTTAGTTGGTGATACATGTATCAGGTTACTATATCGTTGGCATGTGTCACATCGCTTAACCTTTTGTAGGCAATCATTTTCCATATGGAGCCAATAATAGCGTAACTATCTAATCTTAGCAATCATGGCTTTAGGTCCTATATCTCCTTTACAAACACCATCATGAACCTTCTCTAGGGTTGTTCTATCTTTAGTTTTACCTATGCACTTTAGGAGTATGCCATCATAGGATCATCGACATAATGTGTTATCACCTATGATGACATATTACTTCGATCACTTGCATATGGCATTCTTCTAAGCAGTAGTCAGGCCTTGTGAGGATTCATCATGCAGAAGGAAAAATTTGATATCATCATACCACTCCTAGGGAGGAGTTGTATGAACAATAGCAACAAAGGTATCCTCAATGTTCTATGTGATAAAATTAGCATAGTCCATGATTAAGGTGGGCAATTTGCTAAACACATTTGATGTATGTTAAGGGCTCATGTTGTAATTGCATTTACTATGGCATTTTCATTTCTAAGTATGTGTTGGACATTAATGTCTATGAATTATTGTAGTAATTACTTTCGTAGGTCATAGTAAGGTTGTTAGTGCTTAGCTTTACATGCATAGACTTCGGTTACTTGGTTAACCATGAGTTGTGAATCACCTTTGATGGCTAGGTGTCTAATTCCTAGGTCATGAGATACCATTATCCCTATGATCAAACCCTCATATTCCACTATGTTGTTGATACATGGAAACCCAAAATGATAGGCAAAGGATTGGATCTCACCAGATGAAAATGTTATGATGGCAGCAGCACTAGCCCCCATGGATGGTTGAAGCTCCGTCAAAGTTCATGACTACTTCATAACCCTTGGGCACTTGGCAAACTATGTTAATGTATTCATTAGGGAACTCATGATCTATGGTTGCTTGGTCATCAACAAGTGAAACTGTGAGTTGTATGGCTATAGCTTGACCTTTTCTTGAGGATTGAAAAAACATAATGAAGGTTGAACTCCATGGTTATGGCTTTTCATTAGGCTATATGGCTACTTTTGTAGATGTTGGTTGTTATGGCTATAAGTATGTTTTCCTTGCAAATTATGTTGACTTGGTTTTTGAAGAGTTAGTGTCTCCATTTCTTTAAAGAAAAGACTAATGCTAGACAATACTTATTCACTTTAGTGTATCGGGTCTTGTGGGCAACTAACGTGTGGCTAAGGCATTTCTACTCCATCATCATGTTTCTAACAAAGTAAAGAAGCAATGGATGTGTCAAAGATGGTGAGATAAATGTGAAATGATTTACCCTCTTGTGGAGGATAAACTATTGATAGTTGTGTCAACTCTTGCTTAAGGTTTTCAAAGGCCTTTTGGCATTGAGATATTCACTCATAGTGAACTCCTTTCCTAAGAAAATGTTGCATGGACTATAACTTATCCATAAGCCTAGTGATAAACCTATGAATAAATTATAATCTGCCTTGTCATCCTTACAGCTTTTTAAGGTTGGTACATGCTGCTAATTTGAATATGGCCTTAACCTTATTAGGATCCATGCGTATTCTTGCTTCAGAGATTACAGCCAAGAATCTTATCGATCTTGACATCAAAGACATACTTCTTAGGATTGAGCCTAAGATTGTATTTGAGGCATTGTTTAAGCACAAGATTTAGGTCATTATCATGGTCATAAGCTATCTTAGACTTCATAGCTATGTCATCTACGTAATCATTAAGCAAACCTAACATGTAATCATTGAAGATATAGGTCATGGCTCTCTGGTATGTTGCTCTAGCATTCTTAAGGCCAAAGGGAATCATGATATAACAAAAAGTACCCCATGGGGTCATAAAGGTCATGGTAAGTTGGTGCTCTGAGTTGATCCTAATTTGGTTATATATTGAGAATTCATCCATAAAGGACAACAAGGCATGTCTGGCTATAGTATCAATAAGTTGATCAATACTAGGCAAAGGAAAGTCATCCTTGATAGTTGCTTTATTTAGGTCTTGAAAATCAATGCAAATATGGATACTCCCATTTTTCTTAGGAATGACCATTATGTTGGATACCCATTCCACATAATCAATATTCCTAATGAAACCTGCTTGGTAGAGCTTTAATACATCATCATGAATTGCCAAGGCCAAATTAGGTATAATCTTATGCACTTTTTGCTTAACTAGTCTAATGCCAAGATCTAATATGATGTTGTGCTAGACTAGATGTGGGTCTAGGCCTGGCATATCTTCATATGACCAGGAAAATGCCTTAATGTTATTCTATAAGACTTTAATGATGTCTTGGGCACATTAAGACTCTAGTGAGGAACTTAGTTTAAGGGTTTTCTCGTCACCACTTTGTGTTATGACAAGAATCTCAACTAGAGAGTCTTTGGTTATGTCTCATGCTTCTAAGTCAAGGGTTTTGACTAGGTTTTCAAGACATTCTAAATGTTTCTTTATTGAGGTTATGTGCTCTACAAGAATCTCAAGCTCAAGGTCTAGGTAATTAGGGTTAATACAGTATTTAATGTCACTATGAGGTTCATGTTGAAACAACGGGAAACTAATTTGCTCATAAGTACTCATACTCTAATCTTGCATGTTAACCAAAAGCATATTAAGTGGCACTTGGGAAAAAGTGAATAAATAATGTTTAAAATGCAATAAAACACATGCAAATCTAATGCAATCAAGGCCATCCAAAGTCATCAGTGAGATAAGGTCAATTTGGCAAAGTGCAATACAGGCAAACAAAGATCACATAAAGGTCAAGCAAGGGGAAGTATAAAGCTACAAATGATCAATAAAGGCTACAATTTTCTAGTTTAAGACCTTAGTAGGCCATGATGATATGGTGTCAAATGGTGCTTAGGAAAGGCCAAACCCCACTATTTGACACCATTTAAAGGCCAAACAAAGGTAAATAGATCTATAATAAGATAAACATATAAGGTTGTATAATGGCCATAGAACGTTAAAAGGGTCAACAATGCAACATAAGTCCAAAAATAAGCCAAAACATTATGTAATCAGGAAAAAATCAACAAAAATAGGTTATTGTTGGCACATTTTGGCCATTTTATGGAACAGTAACATTCAGGGCTTTGAGTTTGGTAAGTTACAAGAATTATCAAAGTTATATTCAAGGGCTGAGGGCATGTTAAAGCTTTGTGAATCTGGTAACATTTGTCCAATGGACAGTTGTGCTTGGGTTGGATGCATGCTGGTAATTCTCTGCCATTTTCTGAAACTTTTCTGGAATTTTTTCTGAAACTTCGATGAA